>VXBL01000554.1:97698-148445 GCA_013400195.1 Aramus guarauna
GGGACGGGGAATGGGGGTTGTGGTCAGTTCATCACACGTCTCTGCCGCTCCTTCCTCCTCGGGGGGAGGACTCCTCACACTCTGTCCCTGCTCCAGCCTGGGGTCCCTCTCACAGGAGACAGTCCTCCATCAACTTCTCCAACATAAATCCTTCCCATGGGCTGCAGGTCTTCACAAACTGCTCCAGCATGGATCCCTTCCATGGGGTGCAGACCTTCGGGAGCAGATTGCTCCAGCATGGGTCCCCCACAGGGTCACAAGTCCTGCCACCAAACCTGCTCCAGTGTGGGCTCCTCTCTCCACAGGGACACAGGTCCTGCCAGGAGCTTGCTCCAGCACAGGCTTCCTATGGGTTCACAGCTTCCTTCAGGTGCCTCCATCTGCTCCTGTGTGGGGTCGTCCACAAGCTGCATAGGAATCTCTGGACCCCCATCACCCTCCATGGGCTGCAGGGGGACAGCCTGCCTCACCATGGTCTTCACCACAGGCTGCAGAGGAATCTCTGCTCTGGTGCCTGGAGCACCTCCTCCCCCTCCTTCTGCACTGACCTGGTGTCTGCAGAGTTGTTCCTCTCACATCTTCTCACTCCTCTCTCTGGCTGCAAAAGCTGCTTCTAGGTTTTGGTGTTTTTTCCTTTTTAAATATATCCCATAGGTGCTACCACTATTGCTGGTGGGCTTGGGCTTGGCCTTGGCCAGCAGCAGGTCCGTCTTGGAGCCGGCTGGCATCGGCCCTGTCGGACATGAGGGAAGCTTCTGGCAGAAGACACCCCTGTAACCCCCCACTACCAAAACCTTGCCATGAAAATCCAATACAATATATGCTCACTTTATTAATCAGAGGTATACTTGCTAGTGGTGATTTTATGGTATTATACTTGCTAGTGGTAATTTATGTGGTATTTGTGGTAATCTGTAATAAAGTAGGGAAATTTATACGATAAAGCCTCCATGTCCTTGTGCATTAAAGAATCCTACAAACCCACAGTCACAATCTCTGCACATCTGCAGGCTAATTAACCCTTTGGATCATGACACAGAGCTGGTTAATTTGTGACATGTAGTGATTTTACTCTAATTTAGAAATCGATTTATTTACATCTAAAACACATGTGCCCATGTCTGGGCTTACGTGTGAAGTGGGCAGAAACAGATAAAGGAGTTATAACTTGTAATAGCTTGAGTAATTTTTTATTTCTACCTGAAAGTTTGTTGCTGTTGAGACAAAATGACAGGAGTTTTGTTGTTAATTTTTTACTTTAAATAAATTTTTTCAGGAAGCTGTTAGAGTTGGACCCCAGAAATTCTGGAGACACAGTAAACTGCCATATACTGATAGCTCTAAGCACATGACTACTTACTTGCACCAAATATTAATATTTGAGATGTTTGATTGACCCTACATGTCCTCTGAGTGACCATTGATTTGGAGTTTTCATCCCAGTTACTGTTTTCCTATCACTTAATATTTGATCCTGCCGTGCTAATTATTCTCAGATTAAGTCTGAGTGTTGTAAGCTTAGCTCACAAATCCATATAAAAAGTCTCCAGAAACAATGACCTGTGTAAATTCTTATATACTTACTTTGTTGGTGCAACATCTTAGTCCACAAATAGTTCCATTTTCACTTGGTCTTTGCATGGAATTGAAATATTACCATTCTTGTTTAAAGGACCCAGAACATCCTCATCTGATAGCAATAACACAGTAAATTTTTTATTATAGTTAAAAGAATGTTTTACTTTTTTGCCATTCATGATAATTTTTTTTTTTTTTTATAGAAATGTAACAATCATGAGCAACAGAGCATGTCTGGAAATAACACCTTTTGGCTTTTCACAATCTATTTCTATCAAGCTGCAGAGCACAGTTGAAATTACCCTGACATCAGTGGGAGATCATCTGGGTGACCTCAGAGGACTTTCCATATCACTGCATTTCAAACCAAATCTTGCTGTGGTATTACTTTAAAGTGAGCAAAGATGGTCCTATTCCTTATACACTAAGAACCTCAGGAAAAAAAACAGGATATCTCTGTATGGAAAAAGTTGAACACTTTTTTTTTTCCCTTTTTTTTTTTTTTTTTTTTTTTTAAACAAGGAATGCAGAGGCGTTAAGCTAGGCTGAGCACTCTGTGCTCTCCACTGCGTTCCTGGTGTGCTCTGCAGAACTTCTACCGCCAGTCCTGTTTTAACAATCAGTGAAGCAATTGTGCTCCAGATGGTAGAGTCACGTAAATATCAAAACCCTGTGCTTTACACCAGCTGAGAATATTATCTGTACGCAAAGTCCCATGCGTGTCAATGACAAGGCAGAGGATCCTTCGTGCTGTTCCCAGGTGGAGGTTTATGCTGTCAAGCCTCGGTACTCGGTGTTTTCCAGACATCAGCATGAGAAACTCCTGTTAACACTAACGAAAATATAAAAGAGGCAAAATATGGTGATAAACTTCATTAATTTCAAAGGACTAAAACTAAGGATGACTCCTCATTATTAGGTTTACTTTCATTGTTTGGGAAAGGATTCGGGTTTTGTCCTTGAAGAAGATTGATTTTTAGTATTGCAAAGCCAAAATTCAGGGCTTCCTTTAAAACTTCTGTCTGTGAGGCAATCTTGATGCACAGAGTTTGCTGACACAAATGGAAGTAGGGATGGAAATAAATCTCAGGCTGGTAAGACCTTCTCCGACCCATGTCTTGAATATGTATCTCCTCCATGCGATCCAGGTTTGTTTATGCTCTTTCAAAGAACATTGTGTGGATTGCATTGCTTGTAGATTGATAGATGCCAACGAGATGAGTCAAGCCAAATTTTTCCTGTATCTGTTGTTTAGCTTTCATGCCAGTATCTGTGCCTATCTGCTCAGCCATGTGTCACTGACAGCCAGGAACTGAATGCATTAATAAAATTCTTGTATTTCATAAGAAAAACATACACAAGTCTCTCTGCCTGTTCTGTTCTTAACCCTAAAAAGGCTGATTCTGATAATAGGAATTTGTGCAGAAAGTAGTCAATATCATAGCAAATCATTTTATATCTTCTCTGAGAACTTTGTCATTACAATGCATTCAATTTAATGCAATATAAAAATAGCACTGAAAGAAGATTAATTTAAATGCGAACACATATATAGAACTTGTATTGCTTTAGTTGGGTATAATTGTAAAAGAATGTTACTGCAGGTAGGACATGCTATAAATATATAATGATGTCCTTTGGACCAGGAAGCTTTACAAGAACTCTTAAATGTCCTTTAAACAGCATTGTTCTTTCACTGTAAAAAAACAGGCAAGATGAGAGCACATTATAAATTAGAGCTGATTATTTACAAAATATAAACCTACTTGATTGCTAGATATGTAAATAAATAGAAAAACCTAGGATTTGTAACAACACAAGTACAGTTATAGAACAGAAGTTTTAGCCAAGAGCAAGGAAATCATAAAAGGAGAAAGGTGGGGAAAAGAAAAGCATGTGAACGACAGATAGAAAGCAAACATACACCCTGTCATACTCATTGCTTTACCTGGAAGAAGCCACAAATCAAAGACATGGAAGATATCCAAGATCTACTCCAAGCCTCATCTGGTTGGTAGAGTTTGTATTCAGTGGCGGTGCATTGTTTCACTCCTGGGTTACTTACCAGTAGTCTTCTGGGAGTGAAAACCTATCAGCTGAATGGGGCCACCAGCATGGGGCACAGTCTACCATCACTGAGAGCCACAGCTGCTCACAGGGTGACAGAGGAGGGCACTTTGCCTGGACACTGCTTCCCTAAGTTAGTTGGTGTTTAAGAATATGGAGTCTCTTTTGCTGCTAAGAAAAGCAGTGTTATCTGCTTAACTGACCTCCTTGCATGCTCTGTCTGGATGAGCGTTCTCTTGTGTCCAACTTCAGCACATGTCATCCACGGCCCATGGCTGACTGCTGTCTGCCAGTCAAGCTTCACAGATCCAACCAACCCACACACCATTTATGTCCCCTGTGCAGCAGTGGGATAAGCACTCCTGCTCTGCTGTCTTCTGCCCTGCTCTCTGCAAGGGCTGGTTTACTCAACAGCCTAGTAGATTTTATCATCTGACTGTTTGTAAGCTGGTTTTTATGAGAAAGTGGAGAGGAGATATTTTATTAACTTATTCAGTGGTAAGAGCTGGCATTGAGAGCTTTTACAAGCCATGCACAGAGGTACTCCAGCATCAGACGGAATGCATATCCATGAAAAACACTTGTGGATTTAAGAGCTCATAAACAGTTCTAAAATAATTAATCAGTGTCTTTCGTATTGCTTGAATTATAGAGTTATACAGAGTTACTTTGGGCCGATTATATGTCATGATATGATGGTCTAATTGAGCAATTCAGATTATTAGAACCAGAAAGGAAATGTCATAATCATGGCCTCACTAGCAAAAAACAACAAAAAACCTCAAAAAATATAGTTTAATATTAATTGTAGTATGTATTTCTTTGGATATCAAAAAGATATCCAAAAGTATCTACTGTCAAAAACATTTTACCTTTCTGCAAATGAATATTACATTATCATAGGGTTGAAAGACTGCACTTAAAATCAGGTTTCAGTCAGGATTTTGCTTGCCTAAATTTAAACTATAGTTCAGAAATTCATATTTACCCCAAACTCAAAGCTCATCAGTTTGACCCAGCCAGAAACATCCCATGTGTTAGCTTTTTGGGCCTTCTAGGACTGTTCATTAAAAAAAAATCCCACATTTTATTCCTTCCTTTTCACAGCCCTACACCCTAACGAAAATTTTCCCATCCCCAGGAGACCCTACTTCTGAGCCAAACAACGAGATTTCACTGAGAACTCATTTCTTGGCTGTCATCTGCAAAGGCTCACAGAGCAGGCAAAAAGGCTGATGGAGACAAAAGTCTACATTCAGGTTTGATCCAGAGGAGATGGATGGGGAATTTGGTTCAGGGTTAGTGTTACCTTCAGTGATGCCCGTGCTAATGCCCTGAGGCAGCAGGGTCTGCTGTCTTGGTTTCTTATTGTACTCTGCAAATACAAGGGCAGATCGCATTCCGGCAAGAACGATGCTATGGCTGGGGCCAGGAACAGAGTCTGGGACAAGCTCTACTCACAGCTGCTAGGCATGCAGAGGTAAGATATAGGCTGGCATTGCATGGCCGGACTGCCTTACGGCCATCAGAAAAGATCATCCAGTAAGGAAGAGTTTTGAACTAGGATGTGCAACAGCAGAAGCTTTGGACTTCACTGTTTGACTATATCCTCCAAGCAGTGCAGAACTGAAATGAGGTTTGGCGCTCGCAGAAGTTTGTGTGCCTTCCACAGCTGTTGTGTGCTTTTGAAACAGAAAATATGAAATAAGAAAATTACATAGTATTGAAACTACTAACTCTCATGTTTTTATGCAGGACCTTTAGTCATAGCATCATAGCAGTTGCTGTTTGTTCAAAACAATGAGACTTCTGAAGTCACTTATACCTACTCTTTTTGAAGAGAACACATGGAGAAAAAAGCACTATGAAGGTTTTCTGTCTAGTCTACTACCTTTTAAACAATGTTGTTAAAGAAAAAAATCAAAACTAGAAATATTTAGGAAAGAAGGTTTTTTTTATAATCAGATACTTTGGAGTTTTATTAGAGTTTCTCAAAATTATAGAGAGGAAAATTTACTTTTTTCTCTTCTGCTGAACCTTAAAAGTACAGAGTAAATACTTGATTTTAATTCATCTACAATTATCATTCCTGTGAGTACATCTTGGCAAAATTATCTTTCTCCTTTCCCTCTCTCACTATCCATTTCAAAAGACAATCATATCATTTAAATCATAGCCAAACAATAGCTCTCCTTCCAAAAAATTTTATAAAAAGTAAGGAGGTGAAATAGAAAGTGTCTTTCACAAATCCTGTCAGGAAATTGTAAAGTTGCTCCTTTTCACACAAAGTTTTAAGACTCAAATTTAAATCTCTTCTTTTCCTTGAGAAGACTAAATCCATATATTTCAATTTTCTAAAGAATATCCAGTCCATGAGATTTAAGTTAATCTGACCTGTCCTGTTCTGACTTTCAGCAAAATCATGTAGTCGCAAGGTCACAGGGCTGCGGGTTGGAAGGTACCTCTGGTGGCCACCCAGACCAGCCGCCCACCCAAAGCATGGTTGCTGCCAGCACCAGATCAGCTCTGCCATGGCTTTGTCTGTCTCAGTCCTGAACACCGCAAAGGGCAGAGAGTGTACCACCCCTCTGGGAAACCTGTCCCAGTGCCACGCCACCCTGCCAGTGACACGGCTTCTCATGATATCCAGCTAGAAACTGGACAAGTTTGTGGCTGCTACTTGTTTTACTATCTACCATCTTTGGCTCCGTCCTCTTTGAATAGATGTACAGAGGTCTTAAACTGTCCCCTTACGCTCTGCCACCAGACTGAGGAAGCCCAGCTCCCTCAGCCTCACCCAGGCCATGTGCCCAAGGCTGCAGTCCACCTCCATCCACAGTCCTTCTGGGACTGGGTGCCTAAAACTAGGTACAGTAAACAAGGTACAGCTTCACTAGTACTGAAAAGAAGAAGGTAATTTCTTTTAGGTCTGCTGGCTGTGATTCTTGTAATGTCAGTCAGTATGTAGCTTTTGTTACTTATTCATTTGGCTCGTATTCAACCTAGTCCAAGTTGCCAGGTATTGCCATGGTGAGAGACTGAGCAAGAGCAAGTCTCTGAACTGATGTCTAAGGGCTACAGTATCCGCTCCTGTAAATGTTTGTCAGATGTACCAGCCTTTATCTTTTTTTGCTTTTTAATGTTTTTGGACTTGATGATCCTTATGGGTCCCTTCCAACTTGAGTTATTCTATGGTTCTATGATTCTATGATGCTATGATGCTATGATCTATGATTCTATGAAATGAATCAGTGGCTCCCACCTAAATCCTAGTGAAGGTATTGCCATATTAATTGCAAATAAAATTGTTGTAGACAGTTTCTCTGGAGAGATTAAAAGCTGCCAAATATATCAATTTTGTATTTTATATTTCAATTTAATTTAATGAAATCTGATATTTATAGAACTAAAGAATGGAGAACACTTGTTAGACTGTCATAAGTACTGGAAATCTATAAGGAACTTCTAACAATCAAGAGGACTCCCATAATGATATCAAAGGAAATTAGCTTAAAAATCTAATCTGCCTTATAAGATAGTGTAAGCCCTTGTTACAAGAAAAAAAAAAAAAAAACCAAACCAAAACAAAACAAAAAAAAAACCCAAGAAAAAGAAAATTTGAAAGCCAGGGAGACTCTCCATCAATAAGGAAAACAAAATTGCTCGGCATACTTAGAACTGTAAAGCTGAAGCTCACTTTTATGTTTTATTAAACATATTCTTGTTCATGCTGAAGTCATTCACTTGTAAACTGTGTGAACTACACATCAAATTTGAAATAACAGACTCATTAATCATAGATAAAAATTTAGCGGCAGATTTAAAATACCTACCAGATGTGATGATGAACTCGGGATTTCCTATAACAGCCTTATACTGTTCTAAGACAATTCTCAAATGACATAAAGACCAAACACAACAGATTCAGGATGGGTTCATGATAGAAAACAATATTTAAAGCCTCGTTTTTTTCTTCTTATTGTGTATAACCTGCTCTTTTTAAAACCTTGATCTTTCATAGATGTTGCAAGTTTCAGAGCTATGCCTAGCTCTTGCTAAGTAATTACTCTAAATAAGACATGGTGTCTAAAACTAGAAACAAAAAGGAAATGTTTTTCAGTAGAGTGATGAGCTGTTAGGACAAGCTACATGGTGGATTTTCTTTTAACTTCAATCAAACTCTCTTTAACTTCTGCTTCAACCAAAAGGCATTTATTCACAATTAGAAAATACTTCATAAAATGTGATCAAAGTAACAGAGAAATCCTGACAGTCATAATGGTCATTCCCAGACTTGTGTTTTGTGAATATCTAAACGTGGAGCAATGATATGCCATTATTTTAACCTCATGGAGGTATTAATTCAATGCCTAGCTCCTCTGCGCTGACAAGGATTAAGAGCTCTATGTACCTAGCCACCACTAGTTGGTGCAATTTACCTTGTCATGGTGTGGTGGCTTGCGTGCCTTGTCGGGCCAGACTAAAATGTTGCACCCTGGCCCTCCAGGTTGGGGGTTTTGTTTTGGGCTAACAACCCAATCATGTAAAAAACAAAATCTGTTACAGAAATTGCAACAACACTATCCCACTGGGTTCGGTGGCATAGTGTTGTTGTAGCCCTATGCTCCTTGAGGAGTAACAAGGACCAAACAACAACAACAACAACTATGTACCTAGAATTAGACTTCTAAGTGTATATACATGTAGAGCATTTGAGATGTCAGCAGATCTCCATCTATCTCTACTGGCAGTTGGCTATTAAATAGGATTTTGAGGACTCAGTAATTACAGATAGTTATGCATCTTGGTCTTCTGAGCAGCTAGCTGAAAGGAAATGAAATAACAGAGAACAAAATCAAATGCCACGAAAATGTGATGGTATACATTCAAAAAAATATGGATCACATTTATTTTTCTTCACTCTTCTCAGCAAATTCAGTGATTTTGCAATTTCTGTCTCCCAAACTCATCCCAAACTCATCACCATTATCAGACTGTTATCCTGCCTCCACGCTTCCGTCCAGGGGAAGACCTGGAAACTAACATTTCTTTCTCATAAACATCCTCCACTATTTCAGTAATGGCATCAGAAGGAAGATGAGGAAAAGGTGAGGGGACATCACCTTCATGCACAAAGCCAACTTTTTTAAGAGGCACAGTATTTGGAGGGAACTGCTTCATGTTGCTTGCCATGGGGACAAGCAGCATGTCCCTGCAATAGTCATGACAAACAAATTCCCCCGAAGTCCCTGTCTTGCTAAAATTTAGTTGTCTAATATGCAAGTGGTCCTTGTGGTACACTTTATTTTTTAAGAGTAGTGACAAGTTTCACCTTTATAAAGTCAACCTTCTCTAACTATTCTATACATCAAATGAATGCATAAGTTGGCAATGCCCTGTGCGGGAGATTGGAGGCAGAAACATAAGTTATGTAAAGGAACTCCTCTTGGACAGTCATTTAAAATGTATTTGTAACACTTCCTTCTCCTACTCCTATTTTACTTTCTGGAGCTAACTTAACATAACTCAAACCTTCAGAAGACTCTGCAGAAAAATTTACTACAAATAACCAAGAAAGGCATAAAATACGAAAAAAAAAATCTCACAGAGACTTAGCTCTGCAAGTGTAACCATTGCCGTCCTGGAGTAGACCAAAGAGTACTTTGCAGCTCAGTATAAAAATGGTACAAACAGGGTGAAAAAGAGAAACACCGTGCCGAATAAAATAATTTTAGAACCTATACAAGTACTCTTTAATCCATTCTTCTCTCTTTTTCAATGTTGTTTCACAGAACTACAAATCAGTAATACATGCATTCTTTTCCAGGAGCATAGCCTATGACTGCACCACACTGAGAGGACTTAATCTGGTACAGATGAAACAATAAAGAACCTGCACCTCCATAATGAACAAAAAAAATCCGATTTTGCTCAGATAAAACTTCTCCACTGGTTTGGAGTAACTGAAATGTAAATTATCTGCACAGAGTAGCAGTCACCTCTCTCATTTTGAAGGGAAACTTACTTTAGATTATACTTTCATTTCATTTTCTTTTATTCCACTGTCACTCCTCCACACTTGCTTCTGTCTAGTTTAATCTTTCTTCCTATTTCAAACCTGCTCCAGCTCTTTTGTTTTTCTTTTTTTTTTTTCCATCTCTGTGTTGCTCCCAGAGATGAAGTAGTACAAGACATTTCTGACTTTACTTTATACTCAGTTTTGCTTACTTTTCCCTTTGAAACTTGTTTAAGCCTTGATCTGAATTCTTGGTTTCTCTCTGTATCAACAACATGTTAACTTGTGCTGATGTTTTAGTTCTTTATTCTCTCCTTTAAGTATCATACTTATGATGACGTGTTTGTTTGGCTTACTGTGCTTTTTCAAAAATTGCTGTCTATTTCAAATAGATATTATAGCAGTAGCACAAGAACAGGGATGTGCCTAGTACACATTGCTATGCACTATTACAGTGATGTTTGTATTTTATAAGAAAATGTTTGGGATTGTCATGGTTTAATCCCAGTTGGCAACTAAGCACTATGCAGGCACTCACTCACTCCCTGGTTTGGGATGGAGGAGAGGATAAGAGGAAAAGTGAGAAAACTTGTGGGTTGAGATAAAGACAGTTTAACAGGGAAAGCAATTCATTCCCCACTTCCCATGGGCAGGCAGGTGTTCAGCCATCCCCAGGAAAGCAGGGCTCCATCACGCCTAACGGGGACTTGGGAAGACAAATGCCATCACCATGTGAACAACTGCCCTTCCTTCCTCTTCCCCTAGTCCTTTATATCCTGAGCATGACATCATATGGTATGCAATATCCCTTTGGCCAGTTGGGGTCAGCTGTCCTGGCTGTGTCCCCTCCCGACTCCTTGCGCACCCGCAGCCTGCTCGCTGGTGGGGTGGGGTAAGAGGCATAAAAGGCCTTGGCTCTGTGTAAGCACTGCTTGACAAAATCATCCCTGTGTTATCAACATGGTTTTCAGCACAAATCCAAACCAGAGCCTCACACCACCTACTAAGGGGAAAAATTAATTCTATCCTGGTCAAAACCAGCACAGGGATATAGATATTGAAAATAAAAAACATCTGAAATGCTTTGGAGAAAGACAGATTTATTTAATTGACTGGAATCATTGGAATAATAGAGAAAATGACCACTTACATAGAATATGAGTAGAATCTGCTTGTTTATCCCATTGGATATTCAAATAACACGCCATTATTTGAAGTTCCTTCCAAACCAATCTCCAGATGGTCTCATCAGAACAACGAAAGCTAAACACAGTGCAGCAAACCCAATACTGTGTCAATAAAAGCAGACATACCTGCGTCTCTGTGGTAGTTGGAGGGAAAACAGGTGAAACTTCCTTACCTACCTCAAATTATGAAAATCTTTCTTGCTGATTGTTTCTATCTGTATAATTAAAACATATAAATATCCTACAAGAACAGCAAGTTTACAAACATTCCATATTACTCAGTACCAACTAATTTTCCTTTTCTTTTCTATAAACATATTTGGATTTTGCATTTGACCTATACTGGCCTGTTTAGTGTGATCCACAGATAGCAAAGACAGCTATTTACTTTCAAACCCTAAAATTCAGTGGTGTTATTTCCACTATAATGAGGACAATATTGAGGACAGAATACCATGTTCGATTTTATTCACTCACACCAAAAAGTGACCTCATACTGTAACAGCTGCACAGAGCAGCTACTAGGAAAATTCAAGAATTGGACAGCCCTTTGTATGAAAGGAGATGGAAAAAATCTGAACTGTGAAGTCTAGTAAAAAATAAGTTGACTGGGAATATTATTACTCTCTAGAAATATAGCAGATGGGGCAGCTAAACACCAGGAAAAACAAAAAGGCTGAGTGAGCTGAAAAACAGTGCTGACTTGAGAACACACACGTGTAACTATGTATGAATAAATTTAGTTGCAAGTATGTGTCACAGCCCCGAGTGCCCTCCAGCTCCCAGTTTAGCTGGCTGAGCCCAAGGATGGCTCCTGTACCAACAAGAGCTTCTCTCAAAAAGCCGTGGAGAGGACCTGCCCCAACTTCCCAGGAGCTGCTTGCAAGCTGAGCTCTCATGCTGGCCCCTGCCAGAGCTGGGCAGCAGCAGCGCTGTGCCCTGCCCCGTGCCTCGCCACTCGGCGAGCATCCCTGCGGATCCTCCCGGCTGGAGTCGCCGGGGAGGGAAGGAAACATTTTCACGGTGAAGGTTACGTTGAACGGTGTCGGCAGTGGGAGGAGTCCCAGGAGCCTGGTGGGTTCTGTCCGGCCACTTGTCCCTGTGGCAGCTAACAATGTGATGAAAAATACTGTAATCAGTGGCTGCTGACACTTGTTCCCAAGAAACCCATGGGGACCCACAGAGGAAGGCTGGTCTCAGAAGTGAGTCCTGCCTACAGCTAAGCAATAGCTTGGTGTGCCCGTTTAATTTTTTCTGCAAGCAACAGAGTAATTCACAAATTTCCTATACTTATTTTTTATGACTGCCTATACCTTCTACAAAAGGTGAACGATTAGCGCTGCAAGAATATAGTCTCCATTTATCACATATTCCCTGACCCAGATTAATCAAGAATAAGCAGTCCCAGCTTTTCCAGAGAATAAACCTCAGGCACAGGATAGCAGAGACTGAACATCCGCTGTGCTCCTGCTCCCAAACTGATCTACAATCTTCCTTCTCTATGTACATCTTTGTAACAAACTTAAAACAGGTTAGAGAAATACTATTTAGCTGTCTGTACCTAGCCTTCAGCAATGGCGATGGTATACAGATTGTTTGTATACCTGAACTCAAGGAAAATGCTTACATTTTATGCAGAAAGAGCATACTGTTTCCACTGGAGGTGAATGTAGTCAATTCTAGTATCACATATGCTAGCCCAAAGCCTTCTGCTTTCGCTCTGGGTTTTGCACTTTAATAAGATAGTTTCATCCTGATTATATGTTCACATGTTGTTTTCATCACATCCCGATGATTTTTCCTGATCTCATTCTGTGGCAGCTGTCGATACTGTCTTGAGACAAGTCATAACGTGACGTACGAAGTTGATGGACACCACAGGACTGGCTGCACATTTGCAGCTGTCAGAGGTGGCAATAAATATCCGGGGAACTGATGGGAAACTAAGAAGGTGAAGGCCCCTGTTTTCAATCCTGTTTTTCGATGTATAAAACATCTAAGGCAGGGATGTACTACTTCAGTTTTGTTACTGTATTTGGGGAGAAACATTACCTTTTAGTAGCTGAGCCTGATTCTTTCATGTCCTTGCACTGTGTGTACAATTCACACCTGTCCTTAGCAACCCTTTGAACCTTTTTCTTAATCCATGCCATCAGTAGGACATCTTTCTTGCCCCACAAGTCTCCACAGACTGGATCATAGGGAAAAAAAGAGAAGCACAGCTCTGTCAGGAAGGGTGCTACATGAATTTTGCACATAAACACAAAATTGGAGGAAAAGGATACTGAGGCTTGGGGGGCATGGAAAATTCAGATGTGACAGCATTTTACACCGATTTTGTAGAAAGTGCAAATAATTATACTACCATAATGGAAAAACACAAAGAAATTTGATTCGGGGAAGTGGCCTTCAAACATTTATTTTCTTGCTCCCTGGGTCTCAATGAAACACAGTCTATACTTACAGCTAATATTAGAAGGGAGGGGGGATAAAATCACGCCCTGACAATTAATAACCTGAGATGATACAAAATGCTCATTGATGGTGTTTTGTATCAAAACACAGTGGTGTACTAAGTGGTTTCTGAGGGTCCAATTCAGATTTCACAAATTTTCGTTAATCAGTAGACCTTTGTTGTAGCAGTCATCACTTTATTACTTTTATGGCTGTGTGATTTTTACTGTGACTGTTGCCTATCCCGTAAACATCTTACTCTGTAGGATAACATTTTGAGCTGTGCATAGCCCTTCCTCCAGTATGAATTTAATTTCTCCAAACAGCATGAGAACTCCTTTCTTTTTTTTCTGTTTTGGGTCCTCAATGCAGTGAAGAGGAAGAAAATTTGTCTTAGAATTAAGCAGTTGCAATATCTGCTTTTGAAAAATAGAAAAGCCACTTGTAAACAAAATCTTTTTGGAAAGAAGAAATGTTGCAAAGGTTTTTCATCCACATTTACCTTTGTTCAGAGTGAGGAAAATAGATTTTTAGATTGTTTGAAATATGTTGTGATTTCTTTTTTCTTAAGAAATAACAACACATAGAAAGTAAAATACAACAAAATGAACTCTAAAGTGTAAGGAGGAAGACGAGAATAACGATATACCAACACTTTCAATTGCAGTAGTAAAGTAACGTTAAAACTGAGGAAAAAAACGTTACTTTAGCAATCTGGATTAATTCCCAGATGTGCCAGAACTCTCACATGTTGTTAGTAAATCACTTGTTGGTAAAACAAATTTAACCTATTCTGTGCTTCTCTGTCGGAAAACTAGAGTTAGCCCTGCATCGCCTTTGCTAGTCGCCATGCCAGTGGGTGTCCTAATAACATACATGGCAATCCAGCCGAGCGAGTGTCTCCACCTGCAGCCCCGTTGGAAGCAGTGCAGAATAACTTGATATTACGCATGGACTCAAGTGTCATCTTCAACCCAAGAGGAAGGAATAGCTCTGAACAGGAGTGAAAAATTTCCTTCTCCCACTGACTGAGTGGTAAGTAAAAGAATTACAGCTGGTGAGTGCTTTTTGCCTGAATAGTAGAGCTATTTTTAACTGATACTTTCTTCTTCTTGAGGTTGATATACATCCCAGGGTTAAGTCAAAATTTAACAGAAAATAAGAGAGCCCACTTCTGAGAATGAAAGAATAAAACCCTTATGAAACTCCCTTTCTTTCATGTCAAATATTGGCCTTCTGAATGACTGACTAAGTTTTCAATAGATCTGAAAGCACAGGAGGAAGAACAGCCCGAGGCACCAGTGTGGCTGGTGCCACGCAACTGCAAAGCAGCTTGGCAGGAAAGAACCTGGGGGTCTTGGTGGACATGAAGGTGAACATGATCCAGCAATGTGCCCCTTCAAAAAAGAAGGTTAATGGTATCGTGAGCTGCATTAGGCAAAGTATTGCCAGCAGGTTGAAGGAGGTCATCCTTGCCCTCAGCACTGGTGAGGCCACACCTGGAGTTCTGTGTCCAGGTCTGGGTTCCCCAGCACAAGAGAGACGTGGACAGACTGGAGGGAGTCCAATGAAGGGCCACAGAGACGATTAAGAGACTGGAGCATCTCTCCATGACAAGGACAGGCTGAGAGACCTGGGACTGTTCAGCCTGGAGAATAGAAGGCTCCAGGGGATCTTATTAATGCATACAAATACTAGAAGGGAGGGTGGAAAAAGTGGAGCTGGGCCCTTTTCAGTGGTGCCCAGTGACAGGACCAGAATCAATGGGCACAAACTGAGACACGGGACACTCCCTCTGAACAGCAGGAAACACAGGAGGACTGTGATGGTGACTGAGCCCTGGCACAGGTTTCCCAGGGAGATTGTGGAGTTTCCATCCTTGGAGATATTAAAAAAACATCTAGACAGGGTCCTGGGCAACTGTCTCTAGGTGGCCTTGCTTGAGCAGGGGGTTGGACCAGATGATATTCAAAAGTGCCTTCCAACCTCAACCCTTCTGTGATTCTGTATTTCAGTGATTCTATGAATGCCATTTTAAACTTACTCAGCTCCTCCCATGACACAAAAATGGCACTGTCCTTTAGCGTGTCAAGGCATGTTCTGTGAACTATAGATCCATCTGTCCATAGATCTGGTGAGCAGAAAAGCACACCACAGTGCTTGGATGTCTGCCATTATTTTATGCACCAGGTTGAAGTTCTGGATGGCAAAAAGCTCACTAGGTGCATGGGAAAAGCGTATCATCCTTTTATCATCACATGTCATCTGATGTGATTTTCATAGTAATTTAATTGTTTCTGTAGAGCTGAACAGAAAACTGTTTTTCCATCTTGTTACAATTTTTGAGATTTCAGTTATTTGTCCATCCCCTGTTTTGTGCTCCTCACCTCTTTAGCACAAAATAGAAAGAAAAATCTCACATTTTCATGAACTGAGAATATGTAAAGGAAACCATGTTACAATAATTCAAAGCACCCTGTTTCAATCATTGAGTATTTCAATGTGATTGTGGATTTTTAAAGACTTTCATGTTTTAAAACTCCTTCTATGACAGAACTGGAGATATTTAATTTTTAAAATTGTCAAATCAGAATGTATACATAAGTTCTTTTGCGATAGTTGTTAGGGGTTTTTTTTCCAAAACAAGAAATTTCACACAACAGATACAGTCTTCCTGGGAGAAATTTATTCCAACCAAAAAGAAAAAAAAAAAAAAAATTACTTTATTATACACTGTGGAATTCAATAGTTCTAGCTCTGAGGTTAAGTGGCACGTACTTCCACCTGGTATTCCTCTAGAGTTCAATTTTAGTAAATCGAGACAATTTGAAAAACAATGGTGATCTTAGGAACGTGCCTACACTCTCCATTCTTAAATAAACACTTAAGTCTGCTTGATCTAATATTCGTTCTGGCTCAACCAAAATGCAAATTTTACCAAAAGATAAAGCAGTTGAGTGACTTTTCAGCTGACATCAGTGGGAGCAGTTTATCTTGTGACAACTCCCTGAAAGAAAGGTAGAGAAATTTCTAGTTTTTATTTATGACACTGTGGGGTTTTTGTCATTGTTTCTCTCAGGAACTGTACTTTGCAGCTCTCCCTTGTTTAAAAAACAGCATTTGAGCTGTACCTCTTCTTCCTTGTCACTCAGTCTTTCGCTACAGAGTCTTGTAGATGTCATAAGCACTTCTGAAACTGAGGTAGCAGGGTTCAGTTCAAAGGAGGAACTTCATGTTTTGATGCCTGTTTGAGTCCTATCTAAGCTCTCCAGGTTTCTCAGCTCTCAGATTTGCTATGGAGAGCTCACAGGAATGCTCTTTTCTTCTCTGTGTCAAACCGCTCTTTCTCATTTGACAAACGCTCATGGTTATGTGAGTGAGTTTCCAGTATTTTGAAACGGAGAAATAATGCATTAGATTTTAATGTTTCTGCTTGTGAGGAGAGCTAATTAAATTTCAAAAAGGAAAGAAAAATATTTTTATGGTATTTTTCAATTACAGAAGCTGGACCAAAAAGTCCATACATGTACCTCTTCTTTAATTAAATATTTTCACCTGCTGCTTTTCTTTTTCTCCATGTTCATGTAAATTAATATTTTTTTTTTTCTGGATCTCTCTTGGCATATGCTTGTCTTCACACAGCACTACTAAAGGGGAACCTCCTCTGCACATGTGGGCAGTGTTTCTTTGTCTGAACTCAACACACGAATTTACATTGTAAAACTCCATACCTTTGTCCCAAAGGCATAAGCACGTAACTTCCACGGCACAACCATGACTTGTCAGTTCTTACAAAAAGGCAGGGACTGGGAGCTATTCTAAAAATGAAGTTTCATTCTGCCTTTGTTTCAGAAACTCATATGCTCCAGAGAGGGATGATTAATTGTACTCTTAAGACAGTTTATAAATGACCTGTGTAATCTAAGATGTGCCGGTTCTCAAGCTTTTCTACAGGTAGTCCCACATTTCAGTTTTTTCCCTGCTTTTGCATACATACATATGCACTTCAGATAATGAAGAACTGGATTAATGACAGTCTGTTATGAGGGCAGGGGTGTCAGTCAAACAAATGAAAAAGGGGTATTGCATGACAATATGGTATTGCATGACAATATGCCAAACCTGATTATCAAGGTAAAGCCCTTAATGCTGGTCGAAGCTCAAGAATTATGCTGAATTAAGGGTAAGGTCATCCAACTCAGACCACTTTTTTTAAGTCCTTTGTGTTTATTTGCCTTTTGGGTGCAAATAGCAAGTTGCAAAAGCCGCCCTTCACACAGGACATTTCCTTACCTGCTCCGCAGGTGCTGTTGGGAATGAGACCTGTTGTTAGTGAGGATGCTTCACTGCAAGATGCCGAAAACTTTGGGCCTGAGTCAGCGGCACGGTTGGGGGTACTCATGAAACAAGCATTAAAAAATACAAGCCCAGAAAACAGATGTAATCCTATATTCAAAGGAGATATCAAATGTAATACAGCTCACCTGTGAACTCATTGAAACTTGAACAAATATGTAAATATGACTGGTTTGAATGGTGAAACTACATTTTTTCCACTTTTCTTTTGTAATTCCTGTAAAAACACTGTTATGGCTCTAGTCTAGTATTATGTTTCAATATTACAAAATCAAAAATACCTGAAAATGGTACTGCATTTCTTCCCAATATATTTCTTAATATGAAGACAGATTATTCCTATTAAGTGACATTATGTTTCAGCTTTAAATTTTTAAATTTTCATTTAAATTTTTTTTCAGAATCCCATGAAAAGGGGAGAAAATAATATCCTATTACCCAGTGTCTGTCTTTTTTTTTCTTTTAATTAAAAGTATCATAACTGTATATCACCAACTTCAGCAGTGCAATTATTTTTCCCATATTTTCAACACAAAGCACCACCCACAAAAAAATAGCTACTTTTCACATACTGCACTAATATCTCCTGCACAGGGCCATTAATGTGACTGTGTTGAAGTGTAGATAACAATAGCAAAAATTGCTTTCATAACAGTGATGGAGCAAGCTTTGGCAGTGATATAAACAGCCAGAAATTCTCCATGAACTGAAGTTAATAGCTGAAAAGAGGTTTACAACATATACCTTGTTGACCCATCCAGAGACTTTTGCTGAAATGTTTATCTCTCTATGCTGAGCTTACAGTTTCAACTTCTCATGAAATCTATCCAAACCGACTATGGTTATATATTACACATCTTCCTTTGGTAGTATCTGTAAACTGAGAGGTGCTATTGCCTTATACATTGTAAAATCTAGGGGGAAATATCACAATACCAGGGGCCTGATAAGGTTTTACTGAGATCCTTATATTATTACCATCTTCATATAACATGTATTACAGTCAAATACAATAGGTACATGGAGTTGTAATTAGTTATTGTGCTAACAAATTAACTTTTGCTGTCTTTTCTTATTTGCCCTAATGCTTTGCAAGTACTATATGCACAACTCATTAAAGGGTCAATCTACTCATCACCAAAAAGTCTCTGCCATGAGGGTTGTTTTTTTTTGTCAGGTTGATTTTCCAGATGTTGACTTAGAAAAATATTATTAGTCTCAAAAGAACTATGTGAATTATCAGAAGTTCCTTCAAGTGTGCAGGGCAGAAGGGAAGGGGTCCCAACAGAGGCTCAAAAGCCCCATGAGGACAAAGAAAAGTAGCAACAACAAGGGAGAAGGACGACATCAGAGATGTAGGATGCTTTCTCCATTTCCTGATGTCCTTTTTGTTTTCTCCTCCCATGAACTCTTAGGATACTCTTAAATCACAGTCTCCAAACACAGAAGGCAGCATCTTCAGGGCAATGAATTTTGGGTTCAAAGCTGGGTGAAGAGTGTAGATTTCCTGAGAAAAAAGAGAGGGATTATCTGCAATTGCTCAGCAAAGGAAGAAAGAAGGCAGTACACACAGTGGAAAGTAAATACAGAAGGACATTTCTGAAAAGGAAGATGAGCTCTCTCCCTGCTGCCAAATAAGTGCCTAGTACTAAGATGCACTAGTGCTGACAGCTTCCTTTTTTTCTTGTCTTTTTTCTTTTCTTTTCTTTTTTCTTTTCTTTTCTTTTCTTTTCTTTTCTTTTCTCTTTTCTTCTTCTCTTCTCTTCTCTTCTCTTCTCTTCTCTTCTCTTCTCTTCTCTTTTATTCTCTTTTCTTTTCTTTCTGTTTTTGTTTGTTTAACAATGTTTGTGGCAATAATTGTTTGGACTGGCAGAGAACAAGGCTGGCCTACAGTGTGTAAAGAGGCAGCTGTACTTATCCATATTTTTAAATGCTGTTAATTACAAACCAGAGAGATTAGAGATGAGTCATTACACCTTTCACTCACACTCACCTTCCCTGTTTCAGCTCTCTTAGGAGCTTAGCAGCAAAAGATAACCTTCAGCCTAGGCTGTCTTTTTAGCAAGGCAGCCGGTAAAGCTGCTAGGGGAAGAAAGCCCTCTCCATCCCTCATCTGTGATGACTGTGACCAGATACCCATTCCTAATTCAACCTTGAGCTTACTGTGAAATCAGCTAAAATCACCTGCCATTTTAAGTCGGCTGAAATAACCTACTACTCGACTCTGAAACTGTTAGCAGGACAGATCTTGAGGAAAGATAAAGGTCCCTGTTCCAGAGATGGCAGCCACTTCATGAAAACATGAAGCTTTGGGTTTTGGGGTTTGGTTTTGGTTTTTTTTCTGAAAAAGGTAAATTGGTCTTTATTATATGCTGACTAAAACCAGGTGGTGTTCCACAGTCATCGTCTTTGCAGACTGTAGCTATTCATTTATTTAAATTTTCTATTAATTCTATTAATTTTTAGAAATATCTTGCGTGAAAAAAGAGATTAAAAAAATATATCCCAGAAGAGGGAGGGAAAAAGGCTTCCTAGATCTGCTTATTTGGGGAAAAACAAACAAACAAACAAACAAAAAAAAACTTTGATTTTTGAAACAAATGGTTTAAAGGGAGGAGAAGGGTGAAATCAGTTATCCTGTCACCCAGAGATATCTCACTCATGTAAGGAATTAATGTTAATGTTCTTTCTGTTCTGGTGAGGTTAGCCTGATTTGCACCAGTTGAAAATCAAGATCACGGTTTGTTAGTTTGTTTCTTTGATTGTTTGTTTGTATGGGGGTTTTATTTACATTTCAGGATAAATATTTCCTGAAGCTTCTAAGAGACAATACAAGGAAAGGAACATTCATAAAGGAAATGAGAGAAAGAAATGCAGTCAAAGAGTTGTAAATTTTTCTTAAATCTTTAATTTCATTCTAAGCAGGCTTGAAATAGACCAGTGTGTAAGGAGTATGTAAATTGAATAGCCATCCATTTAAAACAATCTAAATTCAGCTAGTCTAATGTAACTGGTACCCTACAGTGATATTTTTTTTCCTGAATACATGTATTTTATTTCTAAAAAGTTAACACAAATACAAAAAAATATAAATATTTAAAATGTAGTATTTATAAATGGAGGTAACATTTAGAAGTGTAGACAGGATCCAGCCATGCTTGCAGAAGAGGTTGCAGCCATCAGTTGTCCACCAATGCACAGAATCTAGATTTGATCTGCTAGAGGGGCTGTTTCTGTGGAGCTTGCTTTATTCACTTCAAGCAAAATCCTGCAGCTTAATCCAAATGTTTGAACTATTTAATCTGCTCCAAACTGATAGCTTGACATAGCTCAGGAAGAGTCTCCAAAACTACTCCACTAGGCATATACTTGTAAAAGGGTGAGTCTTTTTCTAGTACAGAGCACATTTTCCACTGGAACAGCCATGGCTAGAAGATTACTTCCATCTGCGTCCTAGCGAGGTGGCTTAGATAACTGTGAAGTTAGTGACATCTAACTTTTTAATAAAATGGTTTTGGACTTTTTCTGTGTTTCTCTAATGATGTAAAGTTTCAGCTAGGGGTGTAAGCCATGCTTGCTGCGCCCTGACGTGAGACTTTCCGCTGTGTCTGGAGTGGCTGTGTTCGTCAGTAAGCCTAAGAGGCAACAAGGCCATCTAAACCTTGAAAGATGTTTAGGGATTATCTTCAGCTTCAAAATTATTCTAACACTGTTGCACTTAGTATCATTAAAAATAGTAGCTGCTACTGACAGCAGCCAGTAGAAACAAAACATTTAATGACACTTTTAAATATTTTTACTTGTGCATTGAACTCACTTTGTGTAGTCAGTTTTCCTCTACATCCAAGCCATTTTTCCCTTGCTGAAAAAAGCACAACCACATAATTAACACCCAAGCTAAAATCTACAATTAGTGAGAATCATAGAAGCTTTTACAAACATAGTTGTCAAATGCAGTGCACCTTCAGGTTTTCCTAATTAATGCCTAAGTTCCCTCAAGGATTTCCTCTTTCTTAAACACTCAAGTTTTAAATTAAACATTTGCAAGAAGTTTAGAGGTTGATATGCTCATTGTTTGACATCTCGTGGTTTAGCCCCGGCCAGCAACTAAGCACCATGCAGCCGCTCACTCGCTCCCGGTGGGATGGGGGAGAGACTCAGAAGAAAGATAAAGACAGTTTAATAGGAAAAACAAAGCTGCACACGCAAGCAAAGCAAAGCAAACCAAGGCATTCATTCCCCACTTCCCATGGGCAGGCAGGTGTTCAGCCATCCCCAGGAAAGCAGGGCTCCATCACGCCTATCGGGGACTTGGGAAGACAAACTCTATCACTCCCTTATATGCTGAGCATGACATCATATGGTATGGAACATCTCTTTTGTCAGTCTGGGTCAGCTGTCCCAGCTGTGTCCCCTCCCAACTCCTTGTGCGCCCCCAGCCTGCTCGCTGGTGGGGTGGGGTGAGAAGCAGAAAAGACCTTGGCTCTGTGTAAGCACTGCTCAGCAGTAACAAAAGCATCTCTATATAACAAAAACATCTTTATATTATCAACATTGTTTCCAGCACAAATCCAAAACATACCCTCATACTAGCTACTACGAAGAAAATCAACTCTATCTCGGTCGACACCAGGACAGCTATACTGTTGAATATGAACTCTTAGACTATTCTGCAGCAATAAGAAGAGATTTGTGAAGGCATACATAAGGCTTATAAGCCCCAGTTATGACTAGAACAGTGTAAGCAGTCTGAATAGAATCAAAAACCGTGTGATGAGTTTCATGTAATTTTTTTCCATCTTAACAGAGTCATTAATAAGATGTAATTCTGGCGTATCTGTAAACAACATCTCCGTAAAGAGAAGAGTGTAACCACAGAAACACTTAAATGGGTGACAAGTTGCCACTGAAGGTATTATCTTGTTCTTGAAACAGAAAGTCTAACCATCAGACTTAAGAGAATCAAGTAATGTGGCTTTGTCCACTACTTAACATTGGTTCGTGCTCTGTATGTACACCATCAAGAACAGTTCTGAAACTTTCCAAGTTGGAAATATCAAGAAGAACCTAGACATTTGTATAAAAGCTCATGCAGAGAAAAATATCACAAAGTCTATCCACTTGTGAGCTAAGGAAAGCTTTTAGGCCTTAAAAAACAACACCGTGTTCTCACTCCATCCATGAACAGACTGAGCTAACTTCTGTCTCTTGGCATTGGTGAAGGTCCTTCGTTGCCTGAAAATGAGAAACTGATCATTTGTCCTCCCATGGCTGGGGCTTCTGAGACGAAATATGTTCTGCCTATCTTTTTCTCACAGCAGGCGGCTGCTTCTATGATTGCTTTGTCTAGCAGATGGGTTTATGCAAATGATGTACCACTGAACAATTTTGCAGGGGAAGGGGCAATAGTGGGAGAAGAGGGATAGTGGGAGAGAAAAGTGGATGGTGCAGAAAAGAGGGATTATGACTTTGCCTTTTTTTTTTTCCTAAATTTTGGGGGAGAATTTGTTATACATGACTGGAATTTTAAAAGTAAATATTTATTAATCAGCTATATAATTGATTAAAAACTAGGATGCAAATTTCCCCATAATTATAGATGAAATGGATTTTCAAATGTGCTTTTGTCAGTTCCTCTAAAAACTAACATACAGACTAAATTGATTGTGTGTAATGAAAAGGTTATAATAAAAATATGGAACTGGAAAAGGGAAAGGAAGGTTGGCTGTGATGCAAAATATCCTGGCTGTGATGCAAAATATCCTAACATGTACACATACTCCATCAGGGATTACCATGAAAGCGTGAACTAATGTCTTGTTTCAGATGTTTCTGCTCCAGAATAACGAAGCTCAATGCACAGCTTTTGTGATTTGTTGGGATATGAAAAAGCTCTGAGCTGTGGCATACATTCTTGTTGTAATCCATGACTAGTGTTTAAAAAAAGGAAGAATCTGAACCAGCAGAAATTGAAACTAAGGAACTTCCTGCATAAAATTTAATATAAACAAAAAATCCACCTGCATGACAAGTCTTCTGCTTTCATGTGCTTCCCTGTACTGTATTCAGTGAGGGAAGATAAAAACTGCGTAAAAGTAGGAGGAGTTATTTAGGCTTTCTCTGCTGAGTAGAATTGCATTTCATGGATTTTTTTACATGCATGTAATTTCCATAATGCACAGATTCCATGACTCATGCTTCTTAATATTTACATTAGTAATATTTAAAATGCACCTATATTAGAAGTATCTGCGCTTTCTTTAGTGTGATATGATAATTCTTTGTCCAATAAAAGTTTGGAAAATCTAAAATGAAGAATAAAGCAATTCAGACAAGTAAAAAGGAATATTATCAATGAACTGAAAATTTTATTTACTTAAAGGCATCTAATCGATTGAACCCAGAAATACTTGCAGTGGAGGATTCTTCCTTCTATGATCTTATTTTTTTTATTATTTGCCCTAAAGTTGTAAGTCCTCAGTTTTGCCAGAGTTAAATTCATTGCAAAGACTTACGAAGAAAAAGTAGGCAATTTTTGCACTTTATGTATTCTGTTTAGAAACTGTTGAGGGTTACAGTAATCTTCAGCATAAAAGTAGCTCTCCCTCAGGAGCTTCTCTAACTTGTAGTCTGTCACAGTGACCCTGGGGATTTCACAACCCTCGAGAGCTGCTGGAGCACTGCATGGACCTCTCCTGGGTCAAGCCACAGCCAGGGACTGTAAGGAACACCAAAACGACTTCTGAAAGCAGCTTCTACAGAGAGGATTGCCCTCTTTCATGCTGGGGGGCTTCATTGTACACAGGAGAATAAAGAAAGTTTAACTACCATTTCACTGCAATAAACTCTAAGTTACCTGTTAAGATTTGGAAAGATAATCTAGAAACTCATTGTCACAATCTTGCTGAAAATGCCAACCTTAAGGCTCCACAGCAATCAACATGGCAAATCAAAACACCATGAAAACTCTTTCATACTACTAAATAAATCTACATTTTTTTAAATTGCAGGTGATTCTTGTTGCCTTTCCCAAAAGAATGTGGTAAAATTAGAAAAGATACGAGCAAGAATAAAATGGTAAATCAGAGGTATTCAACAGTTTCTGCCTGAGAAGAAGCTAAGTAGACTGAAATTCTCCAGCTTGGAAACAGATGGTGGAAAAGAGAATCTTAAAGATCTATAAAATCAGAAAAATATACAGAAGGCAAAGAAAGAAGTACTGACTGTTCTTCCTAATAAAAGAAAAGGTACCTAATAAAATTAATAGTAAGTGAGTTTAAACCTAACAGAGTAAGCATATTTTCACTCAACATACAAGAGTAGAAACAAAGAAATAGAAAAGGTAAAATATAAATATTCCTAGTTACAATGATGGTTATTAAACATGGTGATTTAAACACACCTTTTGGTTCAGAAGATTTCTATACTTATGCTTGTGTGTTTAGGAGAATACTGAAGGCATATCTCTCTATACTTCTTTGGGTTTTATATTCTTCATTTGGCATCTGCTATTAGCAGATGGATACTGGAATAGACAGCATTAGAAGAATATTTTTCCTACATTTGCTGTTTTCTCTTTACATTTTTGGTCTGCTGCATGTTTTAAAGAAAAAAAACCATTCTGTTCAGACCTTTCTTTCTTATTTGCATGATTCTCATGAACTTTTATTCTTTTACTGAAAACATGAAGACATTTTTAAGAAATTCTCAAGCACCAACATCCATAACGAGATCTGTTCTAGAAAATTCTCCTAAATCTGCTGTGGCTTCTCTACACAGCAAATGCAAAGATCTTTCCAAAGAATAATCACCTACATTTAGTGAGAAAGAGCATATTTAGCCTACCATCATTCAGGTAATGCAGAAACAAAATCCTTGCTACGTTATAATTTTCCTTCTTAGGATTCATTACCTTCTTGATGCTCACACAGTCTACCAAGATGATGTTTGTATTTGTGTCTAATATACTATTTGAGACCTACTGCAGGATGAATGTGTACATTTAAGCAAGTGAAGACCAACAGGAGGATATACAGTAGTGGGTTTGCACTTTGCAATCAGTTTCTATGCCAGAGTATACTGGTTTGACACTTACTACATTTTCAGAGTATTTGAGCCCCTGTTTTTTCTGAACCACCAAGGAGATAGCTCCTCAACCCAGGCAAGGAAAATATCCAGATGCTACACAGGTCCTGGAATAGGTGGCTTTACTGAATTGCTTCTCCAAGGCTACTTAGCCCTTCATCTCAGGGTAGCTGATTAGGTGAAGACACCCCTGTGCTGACCCAGACATATTGATGCTATCAGCAGTTCTTTCAGTACCCACTTGGGATCTCTGAATCACTCTGTGTTGAGACATGAAGGCATATAGGACTGGGGAGCGGGGGGGAAGTGTTCTGTTTGTCTGGCTGAGAACATAGCTCACTTAAGGGTTTAGGGTGTTTTTTACAATTCCACTTCTGAAATTGTTTGTACTTCAGCAATTGAGTGTCAAAGAGGAAGATTTGTTTATTTTACATGGCTTTAATTAAATTGTGGATATTTCTGGTCCATCATAGAACTTCCACATATAAATCAACAGGCTGAAGAACAAGGAGTGTTACCACAGCTTCTCAACCAACCTTAAAAGCATAATAAAATGCTTTGATGCCTGGGGTACAATCTCTCCCTTCCAGCTCTGCAGCTGTTTTTATTTTGACAGACATTTTTGTACCACTTATAAGTAAAAATATATATGTGAGCAAAGTCCAGTACTTGCTGTTATATTTAAAGTGTTTCCTTGAATGCTGTCATAAGATTAAATCTCTAGATGACAAGCCAACCTCTAATCAATAGATACAGAAAAACCTTCACCAATTAGATAGTCATTCCAGAATTGTATGCATTTAAATATTTTTCTCTATTCTCTGAAGCGTCAATAGCTGCTCCCTGTCAGAGACAGGATAACAGAACAAATGAATTACTGATATAATTTGCTATGGCAGCTCCTATGTTCTAACCCAGCTTGCCCTGCTTTTTCTCATCAGAGGAGACTTCTAATGTCAGTACCATTGTGTTTTCTCTGGTGATTTCTCCACACCAACATACTGGTAAATTGCAAACTTTGCAAACTGTCTGTTTGTGTCTGGGATACATTCACGCTTAAAGGTCTGGGATACATTCTCATCCCTTTGTGTATTCTTCCTTCATAATTGACTCAACTCTGTTACTGGTTCCACTATGCCTCTATTCCTTCACTTTTACTTATGCAGGATTTTATATATGACAATTGCAGGATTGTATTACTCCTGATTTCTGTATTTGTGCTACTTTATGCAATCTAAAGGATTATATAATAAGGATTCTAATCCATTACTAGTCTGGAGAGCCAGTAAGATTTTATTTTTTTTTTTGTCTTTGCAGTTTCTCATTATTCATCAATGGAACAAGTAGTTACTTTTTCTACATTCTTTTTTTGCATTCCATATTTTGTATGCTCTGAGACATGTCATAGAGATTCAGCTGACTGATAAATCTTTTATCTTTATTTGTACTGAACTGTCCTTTTTATCCAGTATTCTTGCAATGTTGTTTGCCTTTATTTATCTATGTTCTTGCCTTACTGTTTACTGTTATCCTTCTATCTCAACCTCTAGTTCTTTTTTTGTTTTGTCCTGACATTTTAGGATGAACCATCAATTATTATGATAATCTTTTGCAAGTAGGAAATTGCAGGCTGAGTTACTTAGGTATAATCAGTTGAAAACACAGGAGTGTCTGTACCTTAATCTTCAGGAATGTTATCATAGCCCTTCAGTTCCTGCAAAGTGCAATTCTGAGGTTTTGAAAATGCTTTCCTGGAAGGTTTCCTGGCAGTACCTCTGCAAGTATTACAGAGTATAGTATTGTTTTTGACATATCTTATCCTCCTCTCCCATAATTCTTTTAGAATAAAACATGAGTTTGTTGTACTTGGTTCCATTCTGTTCTGTTCTGTTCTATTTATTTCTTTAAGTTGAAAAGGGAGAAGTGCAGGACTTTTGTCTGAGATTCTTTTCTATGTGATGGCCTTACTTTCAAAACACTAATATGCCGGCTTTGGGGGCCTTATCCTTGTGGATATTTTACAACAGAAACATATGTAGTGATTTTCTGTAGACCTCTCAAACTCATTTTCATCAAACATTTGAGATGTGGTCTTTCAATGGGAGTTTTTGGGTTTTAATGAACATTAAACAAGACTATATTAGACCTTCATTAAATCTCATGATTTCTAAATGTTAGCAAAAAGCTAAGACACTTCAGATGAGAAGTTTCTGTGGATTTCAGACAGTCAAAAGAGTATTTGGGTCTACCAGAAAAAATTCTTTGTGTTTTCTGTCAGTGATACTCTCATGTCTTTCTTCAGTGATGATCATTTCTATGCATTCAAATAAACAGTTGCTCACATTTAGACCTCTGCCTTTATTTTGTTTATCCATCTGTCCTGTGAACAATAGCTCTTCAACTGTATGTTTAAAATCATCGAATAGGTCCTGTATGATGTCAAGTTGTTGCTGGTTTTATTGTAAAGTCACATAGGTCCAGGTCAATAGGACTGCTCTCAGTTCATGGACTGTTTTTATTTTCTTCCCTGTTTTTATATTACTTTTCAAAAGATTCCTCTCATGCAAGAGAACTCTGGCAGGTGCTAACCAACACAGTTCATTGATGTGAAAGCACAGTGAGGGGATGGGAGGGTGAGATATGTGTGTGTTTATAGGAATCCCAGCACCATTAAGCAAGCAATGCATGAAAGTGTTCAGTAAATAACTCAAAATTATCTTTCAGAGGTATGAACTGTTTAATGCATAGAACTAGACCAGGAGATGTCATTTGGATATCATTTTGAGGTTCTTTTCTCTACACTTCCCTGTATGGAAATCATATGGCCCCTCAGTGTTTCTGAGCTCTGTAATGCCACACAGCAACTTAAGGTTACTCTGGGACAAGGATTCTCTGGCTCCCAGGACAGAAAAGAATGAGTATTCTCCCTCCTTTCTCTGCTACTCACCAAGAAGAGACCACCTACACACTGGAGGCCCTGGGAAGACTGCCATGGTCTCACTTGTCTATCTGGATTTCTCAGAGGTCTTCAGTCTTGAAAAGGAATTACTCACTGAGGCATTCATGTAGTGCTTTCACTAGTTAATCTTTGTGACAACACAAAAGGATGACAAACAGCAGCGTCCAGAATTCAAAGCAGGTTAATGTAGCTATGAGCACTTGCAGTTAGTGGCCAAAACCTCAGTCATACTCCCCATGGCTTTTTTAATTCACATGTAAGAACAAGTGATATATGAGCCGGACACCTCTGTGTAACTTAGAAAAAATTCACTGTACTTGCACATATATACAGAATAATAAACTTCTCTGTTGGTATAGCCAAGTGCTGCATGCCAACAAGACAGAATGTCTCCAACATTATACCTTGGTAGCTCTACATACACATACTGACTGGTGTGAGAGTGCCATTTGGTCATCCTTCCCATGACCAAAGACATGTGGCTGTCATTGGCAACCTCCCAGAAGTTTGCAGTGTCTATTTGGGAGTATATCACTTTAGTACTCAGTGCTGTCAATAAATCAATATATTTGTTCCTTCACCAGAGTACCTAAGCTTGAGATAAATATATTAATTTCTTTTCTATAACTTAGAAAAGTGCACTAAAGTGTATTTTAGTATCAAATATGGAAGTTAGAATTTGAGCTGTACAGTAAGATTCACATAATTTTTTCTGCAAGATTATATATATATATATATATTTTATTTTTTTTTTTAGAGAGAGGACACATTGTATAAATTTCAATGGAACTATTGAGACCAAAAGTTCCAAAATATTAATACAAAATTGTCACATACAACAAAGTTAATTATGTTTTGTGCCTTTGATTGCAAGATTAGAAAATCCATGCCAAAAATTGGAAATATATAGATATAGAAAAAAACAACCAAAGATAATTAAATTAAAATTGAATAGGTTTTCAGGACAGAGACAAACATTTTTTTTCAAACTCACTACATTCAGTTTGACTCTCTTTGTCAAGAGCTTGTTTCATCATAAAGAAGGTTGGACCTGTTGAAATTTGAAGTGATCTGTAAGAAAGTGGCAGGGATGTTCCAGATTTTGACACAAATTTTAAGACATCAGAAAACTGAAGTTGGAAAAATTGCAGCCCTCTCTGACAGTTCTCAGGTGGAAGACATGAAAACATACAGTCAAAAAGATACTTGTAGCTGACAAGTCTGTAGCAACAGCTTTTGCTCTGGATCCTGTCTTCTCAAGTCTGAAAATTGTGTGTCACTGGGCGGTCGGAGTCCTTCCTTTCCATTACCACAAGAACTTTTGTTTTAAGGAATCTCAGGTGGCCTTAGAAGACAAACACAAGGACTCTAGAAGTCTTTGTTAGTGAGCATATCTCATACACAACTACAGCAGAACATAACAAGCTATAAGTATTTTCATACCTCACATCAGTGATTAAAAGAGTCACTCTTTGACCAAATCAAACAAGTCACAAGCCGGGCACACTGCTCTTTAATGTGAGAGATAGGATCTTTATAGATAGTTTTTCTTTCTCTCTTCTTAAGGTGATCACCATCTTTCCAGTGTTAGCACCGTCCTACCTACACATTAAGCCCCTTTATCTTCTTCATGCATAAGGTCACCACATGAGCAGCCTGATCAGAATATGTGTATTTGGCAAGACACTGAAGTCCTTCTACTTTCAGATCCTGGTTTCTTATCAAAGCCATTCATACCAACTATGGTTTCATTTCAACAAGCTAATAAAATCCACTAAAATCCTATATATATATCAGGAAAAAAAAAAAAAAACAAAAAAAAAGTAAATAAAAAAAAAAAAAAAAAAAAAAAAAAAAAAAAAAAAAAAAAAAAAAAAACGATTCCATACAGCTGCAGCTATCAGCAAAACAAGCAATTTAAGAGTTTATGGCCCACACAGGTGAGTGATGAGAAAGTCAGTGCACCGGTCTATGCTAATGCATAGGCCCATGTTAGTCTAAGTATCTTCTGGCAAGGATTTGGCATTTTTATAGCTCTTTTTGGCAGTGCTTACAACTAAGGTATAATTTCAGTCTTGACAGAGCTGGATGGACAATTTCATCTCATCGTATTGACGTACAGAACTATTGGTCTCACTGTCAGTCAAAAAGCTTACAGAGATAGAAAACGGAGACAGAAAAGCAAAAAGAATCACATTTCAGATGAAACATAATCCTTTTCCACATTACTCCTGAGCTCATTTTTTCAAAAAAGAAAAGGGAAAAAGGAACTCATCATTTTCACATTATTTCACTCAAGAATTAGGCCTAATTTATAATATGTAAGCTGTGGCCCATTCATTTCCCATTTCACTTATGGGCTTTTTCAACCATTTTCCATTTCTCTGTAGTTCTTAGATGACATCAATAAACCTCTGTCTGAAGTACTGCCATTGTCCCTGTCTCCTTTTTTGAACCTCTTGCCAACATTCTCCATCTTCAACTATTGTTTATATCCTTTTAGTATTTTCCTCAGTTGAGCTCACACTTCAGAAAATCTGTAGACACTATTATTACTGTGTCCATATCTCAGAAACATAAGAAAGTGCTGATGGAGTGCACTAATTGCTAGAAGGGCAGACTGTATCATGTTCCTGTGACTGCAGCTCTGTATCTAATGTGTAAATGGCTTGGAAAAATAAAAAAAAATGAGTGCATGTTCCTCAACAATAAATTCAATTTTCATGTCACTGAGAAAAAGCACTACCTGCATCACTACCTGATGATTTTAGCCACAACACAGTCATTGTGAAGTGTATGTAAGCCGTGATTAAGTTGCTAGTCTCTGATTCTGCCCAATCCTTCAGTTCTTGTGAAATCATACTGCCATTTTAAATATAATTGTTTGGATGTACTTCTACAGTATATATCCACTCAAGTGAAAAAGAGGAATCTTATCTAGACCGTTTCATGTATTTGCAAGGTCAGAAAACACACATCTACAAAGACAAAATCTCAAAAATTACAGGATACAGTCCAAAATAAGGTGGAAACTTGTTCTCTTTTTCTTGGGATATTGCACCTGAGAGAGGTTTCTTTCTCATTGCAGATACTATATCTATTAATATCTATTATTTAGCAGTTTGATGGATTTGCTTTTTTGAGTCCAATATAAAAAGTTGAAGCAGATGAATGTAAAAAGATATTTCAGCTTTACAAAGGCTGAATAGCAATCAGATATAGGGCAGAATAAAGCCATCCTAAATTATTAACTGCAGCAATTCATATACTCAGTTCAGCCTGCTAAAGGTAGGTAGGCCATGTCCCATGTTTTGCAAAGAGGGGCAGGTGTTTAAGTGATGGAAGTGCAGCTACTTCCTCTAAGAAAGACCAGTTTGAAACCAGCACTCCAGGCTGAAGAATAATGTAAAATGAATAAACTACATGATCTCTTTTCTAGCTTCTGGTCCCTGGACAATATATCCATCTGTAGAGCTGTGTTGGTTCTTGGATAAAAGTGCATTACCACAAGGGCCATTTTGGGTTATTTTACCTGTGCAAAATTTCATTCCTTGAGTAATAAATCATCCAAGGTTGAGTTGAGGTTTACAACCCAGATCTTTTCGGTGATTCCATGCTCTCATTTGTAGAGGCACCACCCTGAAAAAAAATGGAGACAGTTGTCTAACAAGCTTCAGAGTTTCCAATCAATTTATTTGCACAATAGACTTAGCAGTCATCCTGTGCATTACTGTAGGAAGACAGTAAACAGAAAATATTCACCAAGAAGCAATAAAATGCAGAGAAAGCCATCCTTTTCCAGAATCCTTCTGCAGTTTTCTAAAAGTTACTTTCATGTTGTTTTATGGGCAATAAAATCTTTAACACTCCTTTCTTTCACAGATTGCTCTTTAGGTTTAAGTATGAGCTCATAACAATGAAATATTTAACAACAAACTGTTTGTTAATGGACCAGCTCTGTGGTAGTCCTGAAGCTTGGAGCATATCTAATGAGGGAACCCACTTGTGTGAAATTGTAAGACTGGTAAAGGGAGAGAAGGGTCTTCTGAGGGTTTTATACTGACTTGCTACAAGAATAGTGTATATATGCAAAAGCATTTCTTAATGTGAATTCTAAGTATTTGCATGGTGGGTTTCTTTTAATTGGGAAATTCATTGTTTTTCTTCTTTTAAATTTTTTAAGTTCTGGGTTCTGTAGGATAGTAGAAAGCAAGAAAAACCTGGAGTATGTTGGTATCTTATTATTACCATTGTTCTAGTGGTGGATGCATAATGTAGATACTTTTCTGGATAATATATTATTGTCAATAATTGCATTATATCATGCTAGTATTTACACAACTTTTGTTTTAGGAAGCTTCTGTTCTTTCAAAGATTGAAGTCTATCTCTGCTAGAATATTTAAGGGAAAAGCAAATGCTTTTGATCTTCTGCTTTCTGTAATTTTGTCTTTGCACATGTTTTATCTCCATGTTTGCAAAGAAGTAACTCTTAAATTCATAACTTCTTTAGGGGAACACGATACTAAATTCTTCTTGTAATACTTACAACATGGATAGAAAATGATGAAGAGTAGAAAAAAACATGCCAAAAACTCTTAAACTGTGTACTTTGACTATACAGTTTTCAGCTGCTATCTAATATCTTAAGATACGCAGATAGAGTTAAGGTAAGCATTTTAGATTTAACTACAGAAAAGTTGTTTCGTATGTTTGCATGTATAACAACCCTCCAACATTCATTTCCTCTAATGCAGTTTTCCATTTACATGAGTCAACTTGAGGCACACCCTAATTTTAGTAGTTCACTTTGCACAGAAGTATTTTAGAAGTTGAAGTACCTTAAAGAAAGAAAATAGAAGGATGAAGAAAGAAAATAGAAGGACTTTTCACTTTTTTTTTTTTTTTTACTTAAAAGGCAGTGCACTTATTCATGTAGCATTGTCCTCAGACATTGCAGATATCTGAGCCATAATACTAAATACATACTGCAAAACATGTTGTAAGTAATGCTCATACTGCTTTCACTATCAACATGAACCTAGCGGTAGTAAAGATCAGCTGCTGAACCACAGTTAAAATTGCGAAGGTGTGTTCTCACTGCTTGAGCAGTGGACAGTGCAGTAGGTTCATCCAAGTCATGGCTGTTCCTAGACAGAAGTTATGTCTCATCTTGCTAGACTCAGTTTTAACTTCTTATTTTCCTGTATAAAACATGGTCCTTTGGACTATATGGTTTATAGATAATGATAACAGATAATGGACTGCTGTACTATTGGTAGACATTCAGAAAAGCAGAACTATTAAATTATGCTCTGTACACACTGTGAAGCAATATCATTGTAGAGGAAATGTGCTAAAGAATTTTTTCCATCCCCATTATTTGTTGTCTCCAGGACTCAGATAATGCAAGTATGAAATAGCTAAAATAATTTCCTCTATCTGTTAGAACTGTGAGAATAAACACTTTTATACATTTTGAAACACAGTTTTCTAAAAGTGCACAGTGTTACCATATACAGAAATTATCCAAACAGAGTTAACCCTATTAATGCACATATATTAATGGGCTTAAATATATTTGTCATGGTTTTACCCCAGCTGGCAGCTGAGCACCACACAGCCGCTCGCTCACTCCCCCGCCTCATCGGGATGGGGGAGAGAACTGGAAAAGTTAAAGTGAGAAAACTCGCGGGTTGAGATAAAGACAGTTTAATAGGTAAAGCAAAAGCCACACAANTCCTGAGCTTCTGTGGGTCTAGAGATGTCTGAATGGAATGGAGTGACTCAAGTTTTACACCAACACCAAATATCAAATTCATTCTGTATTTTAAATATTTTTCTGTTATTGAAAATTTTAGGAACTTGCATACATGTTATTATATGGTTTGAATAATTTCAACAGTATATATATGAAAATAAATACATAAATAAATTTTAAAAAAAATAATATTAAGAGACCTGAATTCTTCATGTATATTCTGTCTTTCACCCATAAAATAAGAAGTGGACACATATAGAATAAGAAGCATGCCGTTATATAAAACTTTAGAATTTTAAAATTTTGTGCCTTTTCAGCCATCCTTTCTTTTCTCTTAATCAACTTTTCAGCTTTTTAAACCTGCAATATAAAGGTTAATTCCTCCGAGGTATAAAAATCTCAGCTGCTAAGTAAAAGCCATATTGTACATTGATGAAAACTACAAAGTTCTGTATCACAAGAGTTCTATGTCCAGTGACTGCTGATTGCCATCAAAAACAGCACAGATCTCAGTGCAAACTAGTTTTTGCTCTGATTCTCAGAGGAGACGCGTATGTATTTGGTGCATCTGCATTAGCATTTTAGTTCAGTTCTAACGCAGCTTTTGAAGCAAATCTTCTGACCAACCCTCCAAATGTGCTTTGAGTCATACTGCAGAGCACTGTCTGGGATGCAAGCTGGGGTCTTTTGGATGAATATAAAATAGAAGATGCACTCCAGGTGTGCCTCTAATGCTCTCTAACCACTCCCAGGCATTGAATCATGGGACCAGTCTAGAGACCACCTGAAGTAATAATCCTTCTAAATGCTTATGGTGTGAATGTCAGCTCCTTAGTGCCATCTGTTTCTCTGCAGATACAGGTCTGTTGATCTGCACTACTTGCTAATGTAGACATCATTATACTTCCATCCTATTTCAGCTCATTTGCCTCCGTGGCCTGAGCAGCTTACTTTAAACATGTACCAAGTCTATCTTTTCTATAGTGGTTTAGAAATGTTATTTGACAGAAATTACAACAAAAAAAACCCCAAACCCTCATGAACTCCTTTCTTGGTCACTTTGATCATTTAGACAGTAATAAACAATAATTGCAAGACAAACCAGATTTTCTTGCTAATTTACATGAAGTTTTTATAAATACTCTGGATACCAAAAATATGGGTAGAACTCCATTTCTTCATCTGTGTTTTTATTCTTATTCCAACATTATATAGCTGTCATCTAAGCCACTTCCACAATCTTCCTTCTCCTAGTCATTGCATGTGTCACACTGGCCTCAGTCATTCCAGCTCCCACAGTTCGTGTCCTTATTCTTGTATTACCTTTGTCTTGTGGTTCTTCTTCAAATTTTGGAGAGTGCAGAGCTTCCCTATGTGCTTTCTTGTGATTTGCAGTCATTTCAGGCTTCTTTTGCTGTTTTTTTCACCCCATGTCCTATTTACTAGTCTAGTCTACTAGTCATAATGTGTTCTATTCACGTTAGTTATACAATAACAAATAATTTTCTCTCTCATAACGGGACACATGCAAAGCAGCATCTTTTTTCTGTTCATAATCAGACAAAAAATTGGTTGGGTTTTTTGTTTGTTTGTTTCAGGTTGGGTTTCAATAGGTAATATCAATGCTGATGTTACCATAGAAATTGCTTAGAACAAACAAACACTTCAGGCTCACTTTCAGTGTTATGTATCTGTTCCAAAAACTTGATAAAGGATTGCATGACACTGCTTGGTCACCATATTTACCATATATCAAAGTACCCAATTGACTGTTCCATAACCAAAGCCAGAAGATAAACTTTCATTTTTTCCCAAGATCACAAGTGGGATAGTATAACTATGAAGTGATTTTTACTTTTTTTATAAAAGGTGAGCAATGCCTTATGAAAATGAAGACACATTTTGATCAGAGGTAATTGCAGTTCTGATTTGAAGTGAAGATACAGGGAGCTTTGCATAAGTTAATGGGAGAATGGAAATCTAATCTGACTTGATCCAAGCTCCCTCCACTTATGCTCAGGAAAATTTAAAGGAGATATTGTTTATTATGCCACTAGAGAACATAATTCAATCCTAATGTCTAAGCAAAGTTCTTATGAGTACTTCGCTTCCTGTAAGACTTTCCTATAGACAGCAGGCCAAAGCCTTCTCAAGGGCTGCACAGACAACAAACTGGGATGAGCAAGTTCCAATGACAGGCATTCAAATATCCTGACTCTGCCTGAGATTAATTTCTGTTCCTTTAGAAATGTGCTTTTCACTCATTCATGCACATTTTCAGGATTATCTAGTTTTGCTCTCCACAGGCTGTGAAGAGCAGACCGATGGAATCAGTGCATTTAGCTCTTAGTAGTTAGCAGTGGAGCATGAATATCTACTGAAGAGCAGGGAGCTCAAGCAGATTTTTCTTTGTTATATTCATATACTGTGGGAAGAAGGGAACTTTTAGCAGGTTATACCTACCAGGTATAGCTGGAGAAAACAAGGAATGTTAAGTCATGAACCAAAAGAAACCTGACTTGAAATTCATCTTGAAATTTAGCTGTGATTAACTACAGAGAAGAAATCACAACACCCTTATAAAACCTCTTTAAATAAGGTTTCAGTGTATGCTGATGTGGAAAAAATTGCCACCGACTGAAGACATAATTGTGTGTACACCCTCAAACTGGCTCTTCTCACTGGAGAAGATGTAACATGGAAGCTAACCAGAAAAGCTGATTTTTCTTTTGGAGTAACTATTTCAGCTTGGGCTGTGAACTGTAATAGCTCAGTCTGGACTCATACATTTTGCACAAACAAGATGAGTGCTGCAAAGATTTCCAAAGTTCACCATAGAAACAGATCGAATTAGCTGTGTCTATTCCTTCTTCTCCTTCAGGGACTCCATCAGTCTTTGTATATCATGAAATGAAAACCTATGAAACTACTGACAGAGCACTAGAAGAATTCCTGAGACAGTGCAGGAAAAATGAAGTTTCAACCCAGTATGGGAATAGTTTTTCATTTCTTTGCTTACCCATGCACTCACAGTGTAAAATGCTATTATTATTTCACTAAGACATGAAATATAAATAAATAAGTATTTATTTCTGGACCACCCCATCTTGCACCATGATGACAAGCATGGTCTGTTTTTCATTGTTCAATCCCTGTGAATCTTTTTCTGCTTCTCCCTGTTTTATCCATTTACATAAGCAGAAGAGAAAAGTAAGAAAGATTTTCTGTTGAAACCTTCAGATTTTATGTATCCCCTGAGGATTGTTTTGGAGATAAACACAGGTTTTAACTGAACTTTGTTTCCTAAGCAAATGATGTCCCCAATTCTGTAAACTCCATATGCATGATTTCCTTGTTAGTTTGCAGGAAAAGATCCTTTAGACAATTGCAAACAAAAGCTTTTTCTATTTAATTAGGAAGCAACAAAAACATGAGGCAGTCCTCCAGGAAAAACTAATTGCGCAAGTCAAGGGAACTGGTTAACTGGAGTGATTATAGGTCTGCTGAATATGAGGAAAGTCACAAATTCAGTGTGGTAGATATTCCTTTGGTGCCATAAATACATTCTTTAAAATGTTTACCCTGTAGCAATGCAGTTTGTTATCTCCTTTTTTAAAAAAGCTTCTATTTCTCTGTGGAAAACTTTGAAAAGCTTTGTATTTCAAAACAGTTCTGCTTTCACATAATTTTTGATGCAAAACTATTTTAATAGGGCATTGTAGGTAGACACATGTATAACAGATGCACAAGTCTTATTTATCTAATTCTATTCTATTTATCTAATATATAAGCATATCTGTCTTAATAGAGTATTTTGCTTTGAACTTTCAGGAAATGTCCTTTTTAGGATTCAACATATGAATTTCAGACTCTTGAAAATGGTACATGGCATTTGCAGGAAAAAAAAAAAAGAATTATGATTTCATTACATTATCTCGATACCAAATTATTCTGTTTCTGCAATGATACAAGATGTGTATCTTAACTCTCCAATCAGCCACAATGACTAACATGTCTTCTGTGAACTACATCGGGTACATCTGGGAAATTCTGATGAGGTTGTACCAAGATCTCAAGAGAAAATTTATATTTATGCACTGAGGCAAAGCTCTACTCACCTTCCTTCATCCCATTAGTTGGACTAGTAGAAAGGGAATTAAGTGAAACACTTTTTAATTCAACAAGTGGTTGCAAGGACTTCTCTCTCCACCAGAGCAGCAGTGTGGGAAAAAGCCATCTCCTCTGCTCCCTCAAAAACGAAGAACGGCACCCTTCTGCTCCTCCTCCTCCTCCACTTTCTTACTCCCATGCTCCTCCTGCTTGGTTCCATGCTGTGCTGGGCTCAGAGAGGACAAGCGGCACCTCCTCTAAACCCCCCCACGGCGGGGCACGCACGGGGCAGCTGTCCCTGCGAGGCTCCCGGCTGATGCAGTCGGAAGCCTCTCTCACTCTCGGGCAAGCTGTGGCGTCAGGGGGCTAATTGGGGAGGGGTGGCCAGGAGAAAGAGGTCACTTAAAAATGAGACCTGACATTCCAACTGAAGACTAACATGACTGCAGGAACTGAACCGAAAATCCAACACAGGCCGGTTGGATCCATGCCCGAATTCAGCTTCCCCTCTGGGATCTAATCAATTTACTGCAAAACTAAAATATTAGGTCAGTATGTGCGATCAGTCATCTGTAGGTACATAGTCCGCAGCTTTACAAAGAATTTTTGCCTTGAAAGACGGTTTTTCAAACACCCTTAACACAGTCAAATCAAAGCTAATTTCCATTATGATTAGGCCATCCACTTGCCCCTCAGTGAGGTCCACAGTATTTTCATGCTAAATTTCACATTTCAAACTTAATCTTTTACAGCTCTAGGGCTGGTCAGAGAAAGGTCAGTCACAGCAGTTCTGTTCTAAAAGGGGAAAAGCATTCTTAATGGTTTTGTGTTCCAGCATCTCTGACCAGCAGAGACTCTGCAGCTTGCCCGCAAATTCACCAGTATACCAGTATAGGAGTGGAAGGTTTTATCCCCCTAAATAATGCTTTCTTAGGGGTGTGACAATCTGAGAAATACGGTATTACAGAAAAATGTCTAGTCACAGAGGCAGCTGGCAGCCCTCCTAAATTTGTCCCATCTTATTGCATGCACATTATTGTGGACACCTCCACGAAAGCGTTGTTTTATTTGTCCTAGTTAGTGCCCAGCAGTACTCACCTATTTCAAATTTATTATAAGTGCTTATTATACATGCATTATTATAATATTACCACAGAAACCAGGACATCATAAAACAGAAAGAAATCAGCTGTTACAATGAATGTACAGGTGGAATAAATTCTGATTCTTTAACAGTATCTAATAACATAGTGGGGAGTGAGGAGATAAATCCAATATTAAAAATAAGAGGAAAAAAAAATATGTACTATGTGTGGAAGGCAACTATGAACCATATTATTTTCTCAGTAAAAACTTGCTAGAACATTTATACCCTTTCAGAAACACAGGTATATGTAGGGTAGGAACTTTCATCTGCATTGGGAGTATCACTGTTACCATGAAGAATTGTAATTACCAGAACTGATAAGTATATATTTATGTTAGTGTGATAGTGTTTTCTACATCCATGAGGCTGTTTTTCACTAATTCTCAGACATCAAGAGATAGAAGACAGTCTCTTCTTCCTTGTAAGACATAAGCCAGACTCACCTTCACATGGATGTAAGGTGCAAAGAGGGAAGAAAAATGTATATCGATCATACCTGATGTGTATTAAACAGATTTCACACTGATAGGGCATTAACTGTTTTTCTGTCCCGTCTTTACACAGCACCTATTACCATGGGTTCTGCTCCAGTAGTGTCCTATCCTAGCTTCTATTACTGTCTGAATAAGCAGCAACAACAGCCAAAATGGTTTCAACCACTCTATAGCTTTTTAATGGCAGAGGTTATACAACAATTTGTAGAAGTGGTATCAGGCAGGGCTTAGAATTATTTTGAATATCAGAAGTTTTTACCTGTAAACTAAGAAACACCATGCTAGAGTTCAGCTTTAGAAATTCCAGTCAACATTTATTAAGTGGTGTCAGCAGTTCTATAATATCCATATATATATGTGTGTCTCTGTGTGTATGTGCATTCATGTGTATATAAATACATATATGTGTGTATATATATGTGTTTATATATATATCTCCTATAGAAACATATGCAGGAACAGCTCATAAGTAAGCACAGTAAGCTCAACAGGAGAGGAACAAGCACTCATCCCCATTCTGTCAAAATAAGGTACCTTCCACTACATTCTCCCTTTAAAGTATTTTGCAAAGTAGTTCTTTCAGACTTTGAAGCATCTGCCAAAACCCCTTTGACATTTCGATGTCTCTGTCACTTACCTCACCCTAGGCTGGCGACAAACCATAATACAATTTCTTAAATTAGGCTCCATTGTTTCTGGTTACTACTGCCACAAAAAGACATCAACTGCTTTGCGGTTTTAAGACATAGATATCAAAATCAAATGCGTATACTGGCCTGTACTATGCACAGGGTTTGTGGCCTCATCTGATCCTAAAGCCTGTAAAACCCTGAGACTCTGATGGGCACATCTACCTGTCTTGTGCCAGCCTTCTTCGCCACACCTCAGTGAGGAGCATTGGCCCAAAGAATAAATTCATGCTTGCCATTGCAGTGTGGTTGCTCTGTACACAGGAAAGCTCAGAAGGGCAGTCTACCTGTTCAATTTTCCAATAAAGTCTTGGTTTTTGGAGACCACATCTTGAGCCATAAACGTATTCAGAGAAGGAGTAATAATGATACATCAGCAAATAGCCTAGTTAATAAACCAGAGATTAGCAAGTGAACATGCCCTACATTTAGATGAACTTTCATCATCCTGGTTATCCAGTCTATCTGGAGTTAGGACAAACAGTTCTGTGATAACCAAAATAAAATTTCGTTTCTTATGGCTGCCTCACATTTTGTTGTATTTGATGTCTAAGTCATCTATTTCTGGAGCTTTTCTCAAGCATTTGTTATAGCAGCTTCTGATGCTAAATCTCTGTGTCTAATAAGATTAGCCTTCCTTTCACTCAGGACAGGTATGTACTGAATTTCTATTTCATCACCTATTTTCATGAAAATAAGAGTCTTTTAATGTCTTTCAAAACCTCTTTTCTTCTGATTAATTTTCTTGAAATTGTCAATTGAGTTTCAGACTTGTTGAGTGGGGTAAACAGAGAGACAGACATGATCAGATTGGAATCATATACAAAATTGAGCTAAAAACTGAATAGAAAAATGCCTGTATCTGCAGTGATATAGTTATAAATTATCTTGACCATGAGTTCTAACTGGAACTAATGGCAGTGAAGATCAGATAGGAAGCATGTATATAGGCAGGAGTAGACAATAATATTGAGGCCATTAGAAAGTCAGACATGTGTCTCTGTTACTAATGATCAACAAAACAGAGTCCTGCTCCCTCCCACAGTGTTACCATTGACATCTGCTGCTCAGCAGCTTAGCATATTAAAATCTGAGTGCCATTTTGGGAGGAACTGATTTCCAGAAGGAGGGGTGAACCTTGGGTGAAACAAAGCAAGATATTTTCCATTGCCAAACCCCAGAATAGAATTTAATGTAATTAACAAGCAATATAATCTGGTGTGTACAACTCAGGGGGAGTTCTTCCTCCTACTCTTTGGCTGGACTCTCTATTTGTATTACAAGGTCTTCAGGAGGGGACTGTCTTTCTGTATGCATTTGTAAAGTGCAAAGCACCGAGTTGCCTGATTTTAGCTGGGGCTAAATGCTGCCAAAAGATGAATATGTGATTTGCTGTAATATTAAAGTTATAGTTTTCTAGCATCTCTTTGACCCATGGAGAGCTGTGGGCCAGAGTAAAACTGTATCAGGGCTTGAGTACCCAGAGGTCTTGCCATCCCTGGACAGCAGCGTTGACTCCAGCACAATTGCACCTTCTCATCTCCTCCCTTGTTTCCTGACATTTCATATGCCATTGCTTTGCCATAACCAGCTATTTAAAAGTATTCATGCTCATCATATTTAGCCACACTTGGTACCCACCCCAGACTGGTATTTAGGATACCTATGCCTCCTTCGCATCCCTACTATGGCCATCAGCAGTGTGCTAAGGGGAGCTGCCGAAGGCTCCACAGAGGAAAGGTACAGCCTGTTGCTGTTCTTAGTGCCAGTATTGGCACCATAAGTCCTCAAGACCTTCACATCCTTCTAAAAAGTCAGAGTCTTCTGATCAGAAGTCACTGGGAAGGTATCTGTGCCATCAACCTTATAGAAACTTGGATAGTAGAATATGAAATTTGATTCTTTGTTAGCAGGCAGGTAGCAGGTGCTACTTTCATAACTGACATCCTCAGTGATGATGCGCAAACAGAGAAGTAAATATAACTACTATAAATTTCAATGACGACAGCAAAGTAAAAGGAAGTAACTCAAAGGTACCTGGGGAAAAAAGACAAAAATCTGGTACAGACCCTATGTTTTTTATTATTTTTTTCCAAAGTGCTGATTTTCTGTTTTTAAGCCACAAAGCAAAAGCAGAGGATTATGTATTGTTAATTGTGTGGCCTTTTAAATGAAATGTGCATTTATTTATTATTTTCATTTCATTTCTTGTCTCTGTTTCATGAATTTGATTTCTCTGATACTAAAAGCATAGAGATCTAAATAAGAAATACTGAATTTATTCAGAGAGGTCATCTTTGGAGATTACTAAAGCCACAGTAACTGTTGCTTTCTAGATTTACAGGGCTCTGGTTTTCTGGGTTTCTTGGTATTAGTTTTTATTTTATTTTTACCCTAGTTCACAGATATAAAACTTTCACAGAACAGGGTCAGCAGCTCTGTGTGAAATGTACGCTCAGCAATTGCCTCTAGTTCCTCAGTCCTTGGTAGGTAGCATATGAATAAGCTATGAGGCGAGAATGTTCAGACCTTGAACACGATACAAGTAGTTTGACAATGCAAATGTTAGCAGAAAAGAAGAAAAACCAGGTGTGAAGATGAGTTAAAATACAAATAATGCAATAAAATGATTTGTTAAGTATAATTTTAACCCTCATCCCTAAGCTGAAAGAAAGATAAGGGAAACATACACAAAGAAAAATTCCATATGCCATGCCTACTCCTTTTTCTGTTGACTTCCACTACTTAGTCATCACATATATCATAGAATGTCGGTAAGGATTTGGAGAGCACAGCAATCACACTATGTGTGAGACCTGGCATATATAAATGATGCATTTGCCACTAGGGCTACAGCTCATCTCCATAATCCTCATAAATTTGGGGAAGAAAGAGCAAGAGAGGCTCCTGTTTGATGTAAATTGGCAAAGATCTATTAATGTCAGTGGTGCTGGGCTGATTTACACCACCTGAGGAAGCAGCCTTGCTTAGCCATTGACTAAACGCCGCCACTAGTGAACAGAATGAGCCAAATAAACTGCAGCTAGGACGCACCACAATTCATTGGATTCCTTAAGAAGCTGTGATTCGAGGTACGTAGTCCCATTACAAATAAATTTAGACATAGATTTATCTAGGAAATGCCAGCAAGCTTCAGATATATAGGTAAAGATAGCTATAGATATAGACAAAATTTCTTAATACTAATCTTAGTTACAGTGCTGGAAATCCAGCTGGATTCCACTGACATTTACAGAGTTGGTTTTAGCCATGGTACCAGAAACTGGAGAGAAACTTTAGAAATAGCTGGTGAAGACAAAGAGCTCTGTTTTGTTCTGGGAAGACTTGTTATCTCAGTATGTTTCCCATGCTCAAGCCTTAAGCACAGCATATATATTCACACTGCTGAGGCAGCACTGCCATCGTGCCTGCTTTTCCTGCAAGAATAATGTGTTGCAGTGGCACGTCAGATTTCCAGCACAGGGGAGAATCTGCCATTATCTTCTCTCTCAATGTGCAGGGAAGTTCAGAGTACACTCCATTGCCTCCAACTCACTTCTTCAGATATGTAGCCCACAGCTTTCAAAAGAAAATCTGGCTTTTGTTTGCCTCAGTTCCACAGGCATCTCCGAGTACCCACAGGTATCTCATCCATTTCCTCCCTAATCTCTCTGCAGGCTATAATCATTGCCTAAGATACAAGAAATGTCACAGAGGATTCCTCGCAAAAGTGACTGTTACCAAAACAATGCAGGTTTTGGGTCACACCAAATTTCTCCATTTCTCATCATACTGTTTCAGCAAATGGTTACAAAATTATTTATGCACATATTTATGCAACCACAGTAATCTCACTTAAAGATTTCAGGGAATTTATCTGTTTATTTTTTCTGTGTAACTTGTTTGGGCTTTTTTTCTGTCTGACAACTGATTCTTTCAAAGCATTCAGCTAGCTTCTGGCTCTGCATAACGTTTAATTTCTAAGTTACCACAAACCATCAAATCCTCACCATTTAACTCTTTCAAAGTCTTATCAGCCATATTTGCTTGTTCATAACTGTTTATAGGTTATATTTCTGAGTTCAGGGACACATTAGACCTAACCCACAACCCAGGCAAAGTTCTCACCTAGTTACCTGTCAAAACTAGTATATGTCTGCGATATAAATTACTCACACTTCCTGTACACCTGTCTCATTTTTGCTTGGTTAAGCAAACCTTTGAGTATGTAGTGGAGTGTGCTAAAGTGTCAGCAGCATTGAGGGTTACATAGGTAAAGCACACTGCCTGATGCAGCCCTATCCTCCTACAAGGAAAATACTATTCCAGTCTATGTATGGACTTCATTTTCCTGCATGACCCCAATTCTGGTTGTCCCATCTGGGCCCAAGAGAGGAGTGTCACCCTTTAAGAGACAGCAGAGCCAACGGACAGGCAGATACACCTCTTTTAAACTTATTGAACTCTTCTGTTTCCATTCCATAAAAGCAGCTCTCCACAGTCACCTGCCCACCATAAATCCGCCTGTGATGGGCTTCACACCTTGCACAACGCCAACAGCCCACCAAGACTTTAAAACTAACAGTTATATGGGAAAGCTGAAGGACTGACTGAATTTCCAGTAAGCAAGCAAGAGTTGATTGGTTTTCACAATTTCCATATTCCTCTGTTGGCTCTGGCTCTTTGGAGTTTAAAGCTGAACTGAACATTGTTTGATATCTGTCATCATCATCATAAAGACTTTCCCTGTTGTCCCCCAAACATGTGTTGCTTTCAGGATTTGCAGCCAAACAAATGTCTAGCCTTCTCTCCAAGATCTTCAACCAGGAATTTGTCTCAGGTGTCAACAATACTGGAGAGAAACATTAGAAACAGCTACGGTGTTTCTCAGGGCTTTATCTACAAATTGTGCTAAGGAGAGACTTTCCATCAGTAATTACCAAGTATGTAGTGTATACACACACTATACACTACATAAAACTATATCTATGTAACTTTACACATATATATATAAAAATATGTAAGAATGTAAGTCTTAAATAAACACACAATAACAAAATGCCGTTATATAACACCTGAATCCCTTTAATAATTGCTTTTAACTGTTCAGCAGCTAAATGTGCTATGGTCTGTTAGGAAACTCCTGACTTGTACAGATATTATTACATTCATTTTAATATATCTTAGATCAAGTTTAGATGGGTGTGGTAAGAAATAAATGTCAATTACCACAGTTGAGCAGAATAAGAGTAAAAAAGACAATCACCTGATATGATATACTTTATTCAGGCAAGTCATCATGCCAAGAACAGTTCCAAAGCATTTAATTAGTGAGGTCCATAAAGGATGTCCAAATAAATTTGTTCTACTGGATTTGTTACATGCCTAGTTTATCAAGAACAATCTAATAGAATGCTTTTGTTAAATTAAAAATATTTCAGATTGCAAAACAAATTTGGTTAGCTAACTGGAAATTTTATGCATTCTGTAAAGGGGAACAATTTCCAATTTTTAGGAAAAAATGGTTCCAACATTCACCAGTTTATTCAGTGCCAGCAATGTTTAAAGATATTCAACCATGTTCATCTAATAAATTAAAGTCATAAGGGAAAGTTGGACAGCTCACAAAGAAACAGAATTTCTTGTCTGCGAACACAAGCTTTAAAGGAAAAATTAGGTCTATACTTTGTATCTCAAGTAAATGGCATGGAGACAGAATGCAATATAGTAGAAGATGTATTGTTATCCGAGGCTGCAAAAATCTATCCTGCACAGGCAGTCATTAAACAGAGATTCTGTATGTATAAACTCCGCATTCTTGCCAGCAGATCAAAGGCAAGTTGGTGAACGCAGAATTGCCTACCTACTTTATCTTCATACAAATGAGCTGAAGTGCCCTTGGCAAAAAATGCAAAGTCATGCCAATAGAATACAGATTTAATACTGCTGTAACCAGGTACTTTATTAAAGCTGCAGTGAAGTGTCTGCATGGACAGAAAATTCTGATGAACAACATTTCAAACAACAAGTAGTACCTATTGTTTCTCCAGTAAATTACTTTGTCATTGTGATGAGGAAAGACACAACAGACCACTAGGAAAAATAGTTTATTTTAAGAAAGCCACTGAATATAGCTATTTGTAGGCAGCTAGGATTCACAATTCATTAAAATTTTGTTTCTGAGAAATTCTTAGTTGAAAGAAATACCAGGCAGCCAGGAGAGTCTTTTTTGCCTCTTTCTAATCATTATATAAAGTGATAAGATTGGAAGTGCTGCCAGACCCAAAAAAAAAAAAAAAAAAGCATATACAGCTCTTTGTCTCTAGTTCAAGACAAACCTCATCCTTATTTTAAGGCTTCTCTAGTCAAGAAATGCAATGAGTTACAAGGGAATACCTCTTTTTTCGGTTATTCCTTCGTATTACATACAAGTGATCACTTTTACTACGTACTATTAGACGTAGAGCCAGGTGAATGTTCTTGAAATGTTAAAAACAGAAATTATATGAATGATGGATTGTAAAAAATAGATTGAGCAAATATAAAGCAAGAACAGCAACCATAAAATTTCCCTTGATGGAGATTGCTTTGATTTGGATAGAATTTGTCCAGAAACAGAACATTTGGGTTTCCTAATGATAATTTTCAAACAAGTTTGGAAAAACAGGTATTTAACATTTCTCTTTAAGCAGACAAAATCTGAATTTATATTTAAAGAAGTAATACTAATAGAAAAATTCTATTCAGCTCTATTAATAAGTAATGTATTCCAAAGTCATAGTGTAAATTTTGATCAATTTGGGGAAAAAGAAACAGCAATCAAAATGCCTGATTTCTTGGCATGGTCTCCTCAGCTTCTTTCAGAAGCTATGAGAATTTTCTCCCTTGATCACGTTGGGCAACCTTAACCTACTCTTTCAAAAAGTATTTCATACTGTGGATCTTCAGCCATACTACTCTGAATACCTTATGAGGGTTAGCTTTCCATGTTTTATCAGGAATTCTTGTGCATAACTTTTGGGTTATCTAGCTTAACAGAACAAAGTGAAGAAGAAAAACAAAAACAAACAAAACAAAACAACAACAACAAAAGGAGTTGAATCAAGAAAACCTAACCCATGACTCAATAACAGTACAGACTATACATGTCCATACATCCGAAGAGGAAAATTACCTCAGATCTTTCTTGTTTCCAATAGCTTTCCTGCTCCGCCTCTCACAGCCTACTTGTTTTCCTTCAAATCCCTCATGCCTCTCTGCTGAAATGACCTCAGGTCTTCAGAGTTTTCTGAGGACCTATCGTGGGGACCAGACTTTTACAGGGATTAAAGTTATCTGAAGTGCAGGCTGTACATGAGAAAATATAGCAATTTAAATAAGATTAAAAATATTAATCCCTACAGGCATTCAGAACTGCCTGTCACATGATTGTTGGTCTTCATATTCCTACATGAACTGCTTAATATACAGTAATTGCTTGCTGTGCTACTGTGTAAATAACACTAGACAGATAGTTAAGACAAATACCTCTCCTTTTCTTTGGTGACAACTATACAAATCATTAACAGTGCCTAGACTAGTCTATTGCTGTGAAGCATTTGAACAAGAAAAATAATGGTATGGGATAAAAATAGTCTTTAATTATCTCTAAAATGAATTTGCTGCCCCATAAACCATGATGGCCTTTTCACTGATCAATTACCCCGAAGTACTACTGTGAGTGCCTGTACATATTTTCAAAAGTCAGGGTACAAAAGCTATTATAGAAAGAAGGAAGGAGCAGGTACAAGGTAACCTTGTAGCAGTTGGAGTAGAAATGGGTGGAAAATGGGGGAAAAAAACCTGACAAAACTCTCAGCTGATTTATTTTAGCAGTATCTGTGACTATCTCCAGCCATAAGAAAAACTGGACTGTCACTGCTCTCTGTGTGCATGTGGGAAGCTCAGCATCACTCATATTTCTGCACAATCATTGCACACATTTTCTCCCTGCTTTTTAAGAAAGGTCAGAAAGCAAGATAAAGTCTTTAAAATGTTAAGTTCCAATTAAAGATGTTTCAAACTTCTGAAATTAATTTTTAAGATTTTTTTCTGAAGTTTTCATTTGTGAGCCATGACTTCATATGTGGTATACATATATAATACATATTTATAGTAGAGCAAGTATGTATACTGTGCATTTAGTGGGAGAACCCCACAGAAATTAGCAAACGCTTTGTCACTGGCCAGAGTAAAACTGAGATTTCATCCTGAATATTTCATTCTGGCATTCACTCCTGACCTTCTATGCTTTAAAATTTCAAATGCAAGATACAAATTAACTCAATTAATCCCACAAATTAAAAGACTATGAATCTTTTTCCTATTATACCTCACAGAAGTTTCTTTTAATATTATCAGTGTGTTGACTGTAGGATGCTATTTCAAGAACATCTAATTTTAAATTTCTGACATGTTACTTCTGATCTTAAAATCAGCAATCTGGAAGAGTAATGACTGGAATGATTCTGAAATTACTACAAACAGTCTGAAAAAGAGGGGTTTTTTCCTGATGCAGTTTAAAAATAGTAAAAAACTTGTGCTCACCCATTAAACCCAAAGAAGCAACTTTAGGACCTACAAATAAATAAGTAACTGCACAAAGTTGTTCTAGTGTATCTATTATTTATAGAGAAAAATGCTATGTCTGATGTATTTCATTAGTTAAAAATTATTTAACAGGATGTTCGTTACTCTTAAAGAAAGATTTGAGAACAATCTTGACTATTCTTACAGCTTCATTATTAGGCTATACAAACTCTGACTGTTAAAGCCAACACATCCAATAGTTCACTGAAATAATTAATGGTATGAAAACTCAAGTTTGCCCTGTTTGTCAGTCTATAAGAACATAATAAATGCCCTGCCGTGTCTGACCAAGCATCCATCTAAGCCTAAGTTTCTGCCTAGGACAGTGGCAGAGGAGATTCTGGTCAAAGAAAGCCCTCAAATCTGGCCAGTTCCTGAGGTCCCTTCTCCTCAGCAATTTTTGTACCCATTTATGGGTAAATAGTCCAAGAATTTGTTTACTCCTCTATCAAACTACATATCTGCTGCCACAACCTTCTGTGGACAGCAATTTCCAGTTGCCATAACCCCAGAAACTACTTTTGTTATGCTGATTTTATCTGTTGGGATTTTTCTGGAAAGATGACATATTTAGAAAGCCTAAAAACTGGAACTGCACATGGAGAAGCCTGACCATTCTTACTGCTGTGGCTCAGCTGCTCAAACACTTCGTATTGTTCTCAGTAATTTTATGTTTGTTGTTATGTTTGGGTTTATGTTTGATAGTTGTTGATTTGACAGTTCTTATGCTATAAGTACTTTAGAAAAGTGAAAACCATGAGAACCCAGAAATGTCACCAGGGTAATGCTAATATATATAAAAATAGCTAGTCGCAAGGTATCCCTGAGATACCTTCAGGCCATAAACATGTGACTATAGACAGCTTAGACCAGTGCGAATTAATTTTTTGAACATTAAAGCACATGTGCCAGGGAGAATTTAAAAAGGATTCCTAAAAATTAAACCCTTCTTAAAGGAGTTACTCCCAGTAAAAAGTAAAAACATAATCATTTGCAAAATAAACACAGACCTCAAAGCTTGAATCACTGTGGAAAGACAAAAAAAACCCCAACTGCTGCCAAAATACCTTTCTGAGCAAACGACAACACTCATCATTCCCAAGCAGTTAATAAAAGTGGGAATGACTGAGATGACTACTATGACAAATTTTGCATTCAGAATGTAAAGATCCTATTTTCTTTCCTTCCCATGATTGAATTAAAAAAAAAAAAAAAAAA
>VXBL01000554.1:148460-172788 GCA_013400195.1 Aramus guarauna
AAAAAAAAAGCTTTGCCATAACAAAAATAAGTAAGGCAACAATAACACATTTTAACACATTTCAACACATTTCTGTACTGACATAGAGAAAACATGGGTCTTTTCAGAGCTCTGTAATATGATTTCTTATGAAAATTAAAACCACCTAGAATTCACCTGATCTGAGTTTTCATTGCAATGAAGCTGGGCTGAGATTTAATGAAAACTACATGTGGATTTTAAAGCTCCCAAGTAACCATGGAATTTCAATGGGGTTTGTAGTTATAATGCAAAATTATAAGAGCAGTTTGGACTGGTTTACGTTCTGAGTGCCAAGCCAATTGCAGTAAAATGATCATGCCAACCTCTCAGAACTAAAGTCTTGGTCGCAAGTAAATTCTACTTCTATTTTAATTATTTTATTTTTAGAGGTTTTTTACAATTGCACTTTTTAAAAGATAATTACTTACAAATGATGCTGGCAGTCTAGCATGTTGCTCCAAGTTTATCTCAATATACTTGGCAGCATAAGCAATCCTGGGAAACAAATCTTGTTGAACTGCAAGATGGATTGTATGTATCCAATAGATCCCACAGTGCTGTGTAGCTCACACCACTCACACAAAAAGGACTCATCTCCCAAAGTTCCTTAGACCGGTGGGTAGGCCCACTGCAGTGGTCATATTAGAGGTGAAAATTCATTTCTTTAAGCAAGTGGTGCCATTGTGTTTTGTTTCCATAAGCGTAACTAGGATGACAGAGAAACAAATAAAGTGAACGCTGGTTTCATTGACAACATGTGGCCAGCAAAATTTGGAGGCTTGTACAGCTGACAGCATCTTGCAAAACAAAACTGAATTATTTAATTGCACAACATTTTTAAACACACATATTAACATTCCTGGAATGTGATTCTTCCCCCTCTCACTATATTAAGTAGCTTTTTAAGATAAATATTTTCCTGTGAAATCTGGAGGTACAGGATGGCAACATCCTATACAAATACAGAATGGAGACATATATCTGAGATTTTTTTTTTTCTTAAGTGGTTTACCTGTTTGCAAGTCTATCTTCTGTTCCTATTTGAATTACAACCTTTTTGGGAGAATCCATCTGAACAGCCTGTGGATACCATAATGCCTACATTACAGAGCCAATGCCTTTGCAAATACTCAGTACCTCAGATGCTTCACAGTGAAGGACTCAGTGCCAGAAAGGCCCTTCACAGTTATACTATTAATTTATTTCCTAAAATATATGACTTAATGTGTTGTTTTTTCTTTACCTGCCTTTTTTCCATTACTCCACTTTACAGCCACATCTCATTAAAAAAAAAAACTATTTTTCCTCTCTGACTGCTAGACTTCAAGCAAAATTTTGATGATCAAAAACCCAGTATAAACCTTTTTTCTGCTTGTGCTTCTTGTAAGACAACTGATATAATTTTTGTAAGGTTGTGCAATGTTGTAATTCAAGATTTGCAGGCTGTATTGACTCATAATTGCAGTCCAACAGTGCCATCCTCTGCTTCTTCCAAATAACTTTTCCCTGTAATTCCAAAAATAATCTTAAGGAATTCTTGTAGTCAGTAAGGTATACCTTCATGCAGTAAGCTTACTGATAGTAAAAAAACCTGATCTTTTAGATGTAAGACCTAGGCATTTTTATTTTAGTTACAAAATATTAAAGAAATAAAAATAAAAAACTGTGCATTGACATTGCCATGGATTAGATTTATGAAACCTCTCATTTGGGTTTTAAAAGTTTATTTGTACATGAATATATCCAATTAATTCTCCAGAATGTTTCCATACTATTTATTTGACCTTTAAAGAACCCAATTTTCCATAATACCTAGACATTTAAAGAGAAGACCCCTAGCACCCCAAAAAGCTTCTAATTCAAAATTAAGGCCAAAGAGAATAGATGGACACAATGACGAAGAGAATAATACCCAGAAAGAGATTCATGTGATAATCAGAAATCATGGTGCAAAGCCTGATTAACCCAGTATTTGTCTTCAGTGGTCTGCAAACATCCTGGCACAGGTGGATTTTAGGGAGCAATACGAAAATGGATTTTTATAAGTTCCTTTATTTTAAATGTGAGTAGGGAAAAACCTTGAGGGCACTTGCAATAAAATATAAAGAATCAATAAAAGCTTTTCTGGTAAAAACATGGCATGTGAAAATTAGTGTTAGGAGAGGAATAAAGTACAAAGGTTCCAGATGTGGTAAAAAGTGGGGAATCAATGCAGACAGGCACAGGCACACAAAGTTACGGCCATATTTTTTTTCTTTTTTTAATTCAACTTACTTAAGTTCTCTTCCTACCATTGCAAATATTTGTGGGAGAGCCACCTGATATCTTAGTTTGTGCAACCTCTCATTCTTTTTCTAGAAAGGTCTATGTGACAGATATATAAGCAAAGGACATAAAGGAAAAACTTTTCCCAGGAGAATAATTAAGCACTATAATTTGTGCCCATAAATGTAGTGGGATCTCTGTCGTTGGAGGGTTCCAAGACTTGACTGGAAAACCCTGAGCTGACTTCATCTTTGAGAAGGCAGTTGGACTAGGGACTTCCTGAGATCCCTTCCCAATCCAACGCTTCTGTGATTCAAGGATTCTAAAATATCAAATCAGCCTTCTAAAAGTTATGTTATCTGAAGTGAGAGATTTATAGGCCACTTTGTTGAGTTATTGCAATCATCTTGTGTGAAAAAAACCCACATTAAAGTGTAAGGGTTTATGTGAAAAGAAAGACAAAAGGCTGTAAGAGGGAAAATCAGCAGTGCTAAAATGTCAACTACAGAGCTAAAAGCAAGTGATATTAGAAAATCTTATTTTTAAATGAGATTAAAGTTTCTAAAGCCAAAGTGTAATTGAAATCAAGGGAAGAAAAGGAAGCTTTAAGAACTGTATGAAATCTTCTAAAGCACTCCCCCGTGTTTGGTAGAAGTAAGTGGGACTTAAGCACTTCTGTAGACACTATCCTTCCTCCAGGAACCTTGAAATTATTGACTTCCTTCCCATTGATTTCAATGGGCTTGGAATACATAGGCACAGTTACAGGCTGTTTCATACTAACTGCTTAATCTAGACCATACTTACAACAATGTAGCATGGTATTATTCAGGGATACCTTTGCTCACCTACAGGTGAAGTTAACTTCTTTTAAATACAACTTGTGTTTCTAAGCTCTCTCACATAATGCTTTTAACAATTCTGAATACACCATGCATTTCTTCCACGCTGGTAGCATAAAAGCACTCCATGGTGAAAGAATTCTGTACAAAAGCCAGAAGGTCACACGCAGGATCTTAATTCTCAAAAGCAAGCAACTCAAGGACTCTGAACTCAAGGGAAAGGCAACCATGAATAAGAACAGGCAAATCAGCATCTTAAGGATGTCTGTTTCCAGGACATAGGAAAACTCACCCTGCACAAAAATACTACAGGTTCCTGTAATAGGAATTTCTGACCTTCAGCACTGGTAGTCTCTGACAAAGAAAGAGAGCAGAAGAAAGTAGAGGGAGGGAAATTGGTGTACATGAAAACTGCTTGATCTTCCTGCTGTTTAGACTGGTTGGCACCACCGCTACAAGGTTGCTGCACTCTCTCTTTTCTAGTCCTTGAATGACCTTCTTTCTTTCTCAGCCTGCACATCAGATGCAAGTGGTGAAGAACGAGTCACCCTGCTAGGGTTTTTCCAGGGTGGAGTTTCCTTATACCTGGAGCAGATCCGCCCCATCCCACTTCTCAAAGGCCATATTGCATGACTGGACTGCAGACAGATGTTCATTTCTGGGATCAGTAGTGATGCAAAAGAAGAAAAATCCTCCTTGGGGACTCCCTGGCTTACTCCTGGTCCATTCCCATCTGACACTACCCTTGTCCTCTTCTGAGTGAGCTAGGTAGCAAAGATCTGCTGTTTAAACTGTTTTGAGCTAATCTGGTGCATTTTGACTGACAAAGATGCAGAAGCCATTGTTGAAATTACTAAGCTGACAGGATGTCAAAGCAAAGAGTCCCCTAGCACTACCTGCACCTCTTCTGCTGTCACAGTAACATACAAAAGAGAGCATCTGTCCAAAGCCTTAGTAAGAGGAAATTTTGCTCACACAGCAGAGGTACTCAGGAATATTTTCTCTAGTGATATGAAATCTTTACAATGCTTTGAGGGGAAAAAAAAAAAAAAAAAAAAGAATGTTTTAAAAAATCTTATCTTTAGTTATTATCTCAATAAAAATGACTCCACACATATGATGAATAATTATATGTATTGGCTTTTGGTTCATTCTTATTCACTGAGCAGTTTCACAGGTTGAAGGGGTTTTCAGCAAAATAACTGATTATATAAATCCTTTTCCTTTGACATTCCTCTCAGAACATTCAGACGTTATATGATTAGCTTTAAAATTAATCAGTCTAAGAAGTTTTTTTAAATCCCTGCTGAAAGCTACAAAGTTACTAAGCTGAACATCAGCACCCAAATCATCTATATAGAAAAAATATCTCCCTCACATGGTAACTTCACATTAATATAGATTTTGACCACGAAAGTATTTTATGTGTGCCTTTTTCTTGTCATCATGGACAATTTCAAATATGAATTCTTAACACAGCAGTGATTATAGTTGGTAACATTATTTAGAGACATAATTTCAGGGATCTCTCAGTGAAACACCATTAAACAGTAACATCATTAAGTGTGAATATCTGATTATTAACTGCTTTAAAGTGTGTCTATATTAAATATCACTAGAATGGCTTGTTAACATATTTATATGACATTATTTATTCTCTTTATTAGCAATTATATTTCAAAAGTGCTTTACCTTTTATATTATCCACTATGTAAACTAAATGTCACCCATCAATTCAGTTTCAGAAAATGGCTCTCAGAGCCATTCAATGCAGCTGCTCAAACAGCTTGTTGTAGCTCATTTATGATTAAAATGTTCAGTGTTTTTTACTGAAATTGTGTTTCTATACTCAACAACCAAAGCTGTGTTCATTAAAATTGTGCACAATTAGATCTGTAGTAAGCTATGCAGAGAAATGTCACGGTCCAGAACCTGGGCTTTACGCCAGATTAATGTCCTAACCTGAGTTGAGGCATGTTAAGTATTGTAGTACTTCATGAAAAGACTAGCAAGATTCTTGTGAATGAAGATGATCTGTTACCTTGATTTTTTTTCTCCATTTATCTGCTCCTAGAACATATTCTGAGCATTTATTATTTGATTAAGCCAGGACTGAGGTATTTATTTGTTTTCTGACATCTTGACAAAAAATGTTGATAACATATCCTGATAAGCTGTACCATAGCACGTGGGCAAGGATTTCCAATAGTATTGTATACTGGTATAATTTCAAGTTTGTCCATTGATTCCGATAGTGCATGTGTTCTGGGTTTGCTAAATCCTTTTGAAAATCCTGCTAGCAACACTTTGTGAACAGCAGTCACTGTGACCAGCTTTCCAGTAGGGTATTTAGGTGTACACATGCACCAGCCTTGGTGTTAAGTATGCAGTGGACTATGTGATGGCCAAGAGTTCTTCATTACACTTCCTAATTTCACTTTCCAAAAAAATTAGTTTATTGTGGTATGATACCCTGGAATATAAAAAATTAGTTCAAAAGAAGAGTGCCTGACAAACAGTCTGACCAATACAAATGTGCATATTCCGTAGTTTTCTCACCTATATTTTTCAGTCTCAGTGGCATAGTGAAGAAGAATGGTTTACGACCACAGTAATCTTCCAGCAAGTCCCAGTAATGAGTACGATCCCCATTGCCATACAGAAGCAGAGGTGATTCTGCCTAACGTACAGAAAGAATAGAGAGCAAGGGGCTCTGCCACCTCATAGATCACCTTCATTACAGCTCTGTGGCAGCTTTTGGCCTGAGTCATTATTGCTGCATGTCAGTGAAGTGAAGGGAGATCTTCTTAAATCACATAGCCTGGTCTAAGAGTAATAGTCAAAAAAGCTTTAAATAGTCATTTGGAAAATGATCTGAGTGATTTAGAAATGACATCTGTGAGGCTAGCCATGCCCTCATATCTCTTGAACTATATTATAATTTGTTAGAGCAACACAAATCTGCATACCCTTCATTGATTTTATTAAAATAGATGAGCAAGCAAATATTCATTTAAGAAGGCTAATTACTAAGCTAAAGTATTATGATTTTATTTAGATAATTAGGAATGGAACAATGCACTAGTAAAATTAAGGTCACAATTAAAGTAGGTTCAATAAGTTTAAGGTTTGAGCCACCAAAGTAGAATAGAATGTAAGTATATTGAATTGTGAAATTGACGCTGAAATGTGTCACTTTCTAAGAAGGGTCCATCCCAGTGAGCAGGAAGTCAAGCAAGAGAGGCAGGAGCCCTGCATGGATGAGCAAGGAACTCTTGGCAAAGCTCAAAAGTAAAGGGAAAGCATTCAAGAGGCAAAAGCTGGGACAAGTGACCCAGGAGGAGCACAGAGGCACTGTCTGAGGGTTCAGGAATACAGTTAGGAAGGCCAAGCCTATGTGGAATTGAATCTGGTGAGGGATATGAACAGCAACAAGAAGGACTTCATCAGATACATTGGCAGCAAAAGGCAGTAAAAATGTGGGCTTGCTGCTGAATGGGTCAGGAGACCTGGTGACAAAAGAGACAGAAAAGACCAAGGTACTGAATATCTTCTTTGCCTTTGGCTTTCAGCAGACTTGGGCCCCTGACACCAATGGTAAAGGTTTGCCCTCACTAGAGCAGGATCAAGTTTGGGAACATTTAAACAGAATAGACAGACACAAGTCCGTGGGACCTGATGGGATTCATCCATAAGTGTGCAGGGAGCCAACCAGTGTCACTACAAGGTCACTCTTGATTATCTTTGAAATGTCATGGTGATTGGAGGAGATTTGTGACAACTGAAAGAAAGCAAATGTCACTCCTATTTTCAAGAATACAGAAGGAGCACCTGGAGGACTACAGGTTGGTCAACCACACCTAAGTCCTTTAGAAGGTGATGGAGAAAATCCTCCTATAAAGCCTTTCCAAATACATGAAGGGCAATAAGTTGATTGGGAGCAGACAGCACGGATTTATGAAGATGAAATCATGCTTGACTAACTTGATAACCTTCTACAACTAGATTACTGGTGGATGAAGACAGAGCAGTGGATGCTGTTTGTCTTTACTTTGTTAATGCTTTTGACACTGCCTCCCATATAACCCCCACAGACAAACTGATGAAATACAGTCTAGATAAGTGGAAAGTGAGGTGGATTGACAATATAAAACAGGAAGGAGTGGCTGATACATCAGGTGGGTTCACAGCCAATTAGAGGGACCTCAACAGGCTGGAGAAATGGGATGACAGGANCCTGGGAAGAAATAAATTCAGGCACCAGTATGGCCTGTGGGCCAATTAGTTGAAAAGAAGTTTCACATAAAAGGACTCAGAGATCCTGGTGGACACCAAGTTTGACAACAGCCACCAATGTGTCCTTGTGGCAAAGGCTGCAAATGGTACTGTGGGCTGCATTAGGCAACCTGTTGCCAGCAGGTCAAGGTAGATGGTCCTTCCCCTCTGCTCAGCATTGGTGAGACACATCTGGAATGCTGAGTGCAGTTCTGGACTCCTGAGTATGAGAGAGACATGGCCATACTAGAGGATATCCAGTGTGAGGCCATGAAGATGATTAACTGGACCTGTCATATAAGGAAGGCTGAGAAAGCTGGGACTGTTCAGCCTGGAGATAAGAAGGCTCAGGGGATCTTATCCATCTGTATAAAACCCTGTTGTGGGGGAAGTAAAGAAGGCAGAGCCAGATACTCCTCAAGGGCGCCCAGTTACAGGACAGCAAGCTGAAGACATGAACTGAAACACAGAAAATTCCATGTAAAAGTAAGAAAGAACTTTCTTAGTATGAGGATGATTAAACACTGGAACACGTCACCCAGGGAGGTTATAGAGTTTCTATCCTTGGAAATATTCAAAACCCTCCCGGACATGGCCCTAAGTAATCTGGTCTTACTAAAGCTGTTGGACTAGATGATCTCCAGAGGTGCCTTCCCAGTCATTCTGGGAATCTGTGATTCCAGAAATTAAATTCTTTTTTTTTTTGAGTCCTATCTGGCAAAACCTTAAGAAAGGCTTCTTCATTTCACTCTAAGATGCCAGATATGGTTCTAGCTAATAAATTACACTGACTTCCATGGATGGAGAAGATAGCAGAGGGCAATCTAAGGGGAAAGATTTGGATGTCTGGTAGAAAAGAAGTCATTTAATGCATTAAGAAATACATATTTATAGGTTGGGATTCATCTGATCTTTTCTTGGTGTCTACATCAACTCAGCATGAATCATATCCTAGATTGCCTGATATTCTCCTATTGTCTATACAGCACAAGTTGGGTTTTTTTATTTTATCAGAATAAGTGGAAGGTAGTTTTCATAATGATATATTTGCAATTTTTCCAATCTTATCAGTTTTCTATTTACAGTTCACATATTTCCCCTGCCCTGGGCCCTAAAAGAACTCCTAAGAGCAATTATTTCCTTACTGGCCTGTCCTAGTCCTCTAGAAAATGTCATCTATTATTTTCTTTTCCTCACTCTGTCACTCATCCACAATCCCCTACTTGACTGTAGAGCTTTATTTTATTTGTTCCATCTGGTGTCATGATGTTATTAAGGTTTCAGGCATAGCAACCACAAGTAATTGCCCTGGAGCAAATAGAAGTACTGAATCTGGTACATGTGAGGCTGTGAACACATTTACAATACCTAAAATGCAATGAGTTGTTCGACGTATTTGTCTGGTTGTTGTGCACAGTCCTTAGACTATATCATAGAGTTGGTGATGGTTGTATATCTGCTCAAAAAGTGTTCACAAACTGGGTAGCTGCCTGTAGTAATTCAGATTTAAAATATTCTGTAAAAAATATTTTACCAATTGTGATGAATGCTAACATTAAAATGTGTTGTCTATTTTGATTCTTCTTTTATTTTATCCAGAAACACTGACATGCTCCTGACTGCCAGTTTAAAACATTTCCTTTCATTGGGCTGTCAAAGACAATTATGAATTATGCACTGGTGCACTGCTAATATATAATCTACCTACGCAGGGCTGAATTTTCATGTACTGAATTATTGTTTTAAAAAATCCTTTTGTGTATTATTAGTTAACCCTATATTACTCTTATCTAGAAGGGAGAAATGACATGTTTACATAACAGAAGACATAGGCTAAAAATTAAAGAGATGCTAAAAGCATTGACAGCTATGGAAGATCATAGATACATTTGAATCTGATAGCCATCCTTTTCAAAAACATTACTCAAATTCACATTAAACTGATGTATAAATATGAAGCAAAACCACTTCAATTTCTTTGTATTAGAGACAGACTGTAACCCAAAACTAATTATGAGAGTAAAATTACTTGTGTTAATCTTCCAATCTGTAGACCCTGAAACCCTGTTCCATCAAGTAATTATATTAAACCAAAGCAGAAATGTTTTTCTCTTGCTAATCTCCAGCCAGAGAAGCCAATAAAAACAGAATAATTAACCATAAACAATTTTATTTGCTTGATTATGTTTAAGCTTCAGACGGACTGTTTTAAATGGCTAGCAACACATGGATGCATTTTATTTCTTAACCCAACCCTGAAGGGCAGAACTGGCTAAGTGTTTTGACCCTAGCAGACCAACGTTTCCCTCTTCTTCTGATCCTTTTCCTAATATTTTGGTTTTCTCATTCATTGCATTTATTATAATGTTTCTATCACAGCAAGAGGAAAGAGACACAGTCAGTTTTAACACCACACTATATCAGGATTCTCCAGGAGAGAAACACTGAGCTATTCCCCTTTGAAAGGGTTTAGATTTTCTGAAGAGATTTTTTTTTTACAAAGGTGTGCCCATGACGCAGTGGGAGGCACAACAGGCTGACAATGACAAAATAGACAAGATAGACAAAAAGATCAGATACATTCATTATCTGTACAATTACAGGTCCTCATTGTGTTTTAAACTAAACTATCCGTGTAAAAGAGATTGAATGAAGATTACTTTATCACTTTAAATGATCATTTTTGTCATAAACTCTGAATTAGAATTTGTTTTCTGCCCCCAGTTAAGTATGTTTAGGTATGAAATGAGTTTCACACAGTTTAAAGGGTAGAGATAAAAGAATACGTACTACCTAAGCAGGTATTCCTGTCTCAGTGTTAAATTTCCTCTGTTCATTATCCAGTTTACTCTGCTTCTGTATCTTTTCCTTATGCATATTCTTTCATCTTTTTCTTGTCTTTTTTTACACTTTTTCCCCTTGTGCATCTCCCACACTACCACTAGACATATAAAAGTGCCAAATATCACATTAGATTAAATGTATTTTTGTGGGTAGGACTTCCCAACAAGAAAAGGATGAGATTTTAAGCTCAACTCTGCTCCTCTACCTCCAACTAAATAAAAAACTTTAGAAACTTTCCAAGTCAGTCTTAATATATTATACCTGACTTCAGCTACCACCTTTTATCACTACAGTAATCCTACGCTGGGTCAGAACATGCCTAGACTGCTTCCTTTATGCCTTTAACAGGGCCTGTAAAAGAGTTTTATGTTTCCCTGGATAGTTTTCCCTTAAAAACTGTTGCTTCAGCCAAGTTTTGCTTTTAATTTTCCCATCAATTCAATCAAGCGCATCAGAATGAAACTCAAAGAGCTGGAACTAAAGTTAAAAATAATCCCTCATAATTCCACTGTTCTAGTCAAAATTACCATGTAGCCCCCACTGGAGTATGAGCCTGGTTTGTTATGACAAGAGGAGGTGGAATTAAGTGTCATTTAAAGTTATAGGAGACACATTTTTAAGTTTTGAAGTATTATTTTACACTTTCAGGAAGGAGGGCAGGGAAGAATGCAAATCACTGTGATTCAGCTCAGGAGCCAAAGGTAAGATGCAAATTTTAGTCAAGCTTCGCTCTGTGATATTAATTGTTCCACTTTCTCTTTTTTCTCCAAAGCCTAGGTAGTTTTAGATATTTTTAAAAAGAAGCACACTGTGGATCACCCATAAGAGGGACTTGTTTTCTGTAAGCACTGTTATTACTAAGACCACTCGCACCCAGATATTTGCTGTCCTGTGTAGTTCCTGACAATTCAGCAAGAATGTAAAGAAAGAAGTATTCAAACACATGTTTAAGAGAAGAATTTGGGGTTGATTTTGGCTGGCTGTTCTGTTTTGTTTCTCCCCATCTTCGTGCACTGAAAGTTCTGATACTACATGTAAATTGAAGAATAACTCTCATGTCCAGCCTTATGCTAGGAAGAAGTTAACATCACTGATGGTCTCTTCATTTTTATTATCTTCACCAAATGAGGAAGGTGAAAAGGACAAGAATCAGGATTTATGTTTGCTTTTAAACAGAGTGAAAAATAACCTTTTTTCTTTTTTACAGTAGTGATGAGAGAGACACCTGTCAGATTCAACAGGAATAGCCCCAAGCTGTCTATTTAAACAAAGTGTCCCTTTTGCTGCCGCATTCCCTTGTCCTCTGAGATCCACACAGACTTCACTGTAATGGATTCACTTCATCTATCTGTGAAGGGGAAGGGGATCCTCTCGCATCCTGGAAAGAAAGTAAATCAGGATTAAGATATGTATTTCCTCCACTCCCTTGAACAATGAAAACCTCACTGAAGACTGTGATATGAAGTAAATCCACAATAATTTTAATTATCTGTCTCTGCCAACAGGACAGGAAGATTTTCCTGCCTCTTGGTCAGTTTTACAAAGGTAAAAAGAATGGTCTGGACCAGTCATAATCCCATAAAATAATTCCCATTAGCTTAGAAACATACACCATAAAGTATCCCAGGACAATTCTGGGCTGATCATCAGGTGACACCAGCTAAGAATTTGACCTTTTATTTTTGCAGCCTGTTTCATACCTGAGATATTAAATTGTCTTTTTTATATATTTTTAATTTAAATTTATTTTTTAAAATATATACATCAGTAAGATCTTGCTTTTGTGAACTAGCATATATATCTGCCTAAGGCTGGGCATCTTCAGCTTCCACCAGCATCAGGAACAAAGGTGGAAGTGAATGTTTGGCAAATCCAGGAAGAGGTCTGGGATTTTTACAGGCAAAGTAACTGTAGCAGTTTCCTGACACCCAAAAAAAACTTCTATTCAATATTCACAGCCATGCCTGGCTTTCTTAACCAAGCATTTGGATGAGAGAAGAAAGGCTTATCTTCAAATTAAGGTCACTGTCTGGCCCAACCAGCTTCCCTGGTGTATGTGTAATCTTCAACAGAACGCTGGTATATTTATTGCTTAATCTAAGCAGTCCATTTGAGAGTTTAAAGTACTTTATTGAAATGGAAAAGAGCTTAAGTTTTGTTCCCTCTGCATAACTGTTGTGTAATGACCATTCCTACATTTCCAAGTCAAACTCACTAACAGAATAATACTTCATGTTCCCTTTTTTCTCTCCCTCTTACTGACAATTTGGTCAATTAACACTTCCAAGTATTACATCTCTTAGAAAGTCAGGAAAGTGTGAAATTGCCTTATAGTAGTGACAAGGATGAAGAAATGTTCCAGAGTCATTACTACAGCTCTAAATCTGGAGTAAAAATTAAATACAGCATATACAATGAGCTAAAAGCCAGAGGAATGAGAAAATATTTGAGTTATTTGCTCCAAATTATTTAATAGCTACTGATATAAAAAGATTTAGGTCAGAATCACAATCTGAAATTTGAGTTGTACTTCACAGTGTCTCATAGTTCTAACAGACGGTTAATTAAATTGAATTTTTCCCATTAGCATTTTATTCAGTCCTACCTTTTCTGCATCATTGTGGCTGGGAAGATGTGAAAGAGAAGACAGGTATGCAGACCTGAAATAATTGGAATAATTTGAGTACTGCTTATGCCCTCCTTGTTAAAACTGTTGCTACATAGCAAGGCTGGGTTATTAAAACCCCTACTATAGGTATATGTTGATGTATTCCAATAGCAAAGCTGATTCAGGAAACAGCAGAAAGGCAACACACTGTCTTTTGATAAATAACTAATAGGGACAAAAATAATGTTGTTATTTAGCAGCAAAGCAGGTACTTCCAAGCCACTTGTCTATTTTTTCCATTCTGGAAAATGAACATATGAAGAAAACCTCACTTTTAAGTGAGTTCATAGAATCATGGAATCACAGAATGGTTTGAGTTGGAAGGCACCTTTAAAGATCATCTGGTCCACCCCCCTCATACAATGAACAGGGACATCTTCAACTAGGTCAGGTTGCTCAGAACCCCATCTGACCTGACGCTGAATATTTCCAGGGATGGGACATCTACAGCTTCTCTGGGCATCCTGTTCCAGAGGTTGACCATCCTCATTGTAAAAAAATTTCTTCCTTATATCTAGTCTGAATCTACCCTCTTAGTTTAAAACCATTACCCCTTGTCCTATCAATACAAGCCCTATTAAAAGGTTTGTCCCCATCTTTCTAGCAAGTCCCCTTTAATTATTGAAAGGATGCAATTACGTCTCCCCAGAGCCTCCTCTTCTGCAGGCTGAACAACCCCAACTCTCTCAGCCTGTCCTCATAGGAGAGGTGCTCCAGACCTCTGGTCATTTTTGTGGCTGTCCTCTGGACTCACTCCAACAGGTCCATGTCTTTCTTGAGCTGAGGACCCCAGAGCTGGATGCAGTACCCAGGTGAGGTCTCACCAGAGCAGAGTAGAGGTGGAGAATCACCTCCCTTGACCTGCTGATCATGCTTCTTTTGATGCAGCTTAGAATATGGCTGGCTTTCTGGGCTGTGAGTGCACAATGCTGGCTCATGTCCAGCTTTTCATCCACCAGTACCCCCAAATCCTTCTCTGCAGGGCTGCTCTCAAACACTTCATCCTCTAGCCTGTATTGATACTGGGGGTTGACCCCACCCATGTGCAGGATCTTGCACTTGGCCTTATTGAACTTCATGAAGTTCACATGGGCCCACTTCTTGAGCTCGTCCAGGTCTTTCTGGATGGCATCCTGTCCCTCAGGTGTGTAAACCGCACTACTAAGCTTGATGTCATCTGCAAATTTGCTGAAGATGCATTCAATTCCACTGTCTATGTCATCGATGAACATATTAAACGGTACGGACCCCTGAGGGACTTGTCCCCCACTTGTCCCTGATCTCCATCTGGACATTGAGTGGTGACCACTACTCTTTTGATGCAACCACCTAGCCAATTCCTTATCCACCAGATAGTCCATCCATCAAACACATATCTCTCCAATTTAGAGAGAAGGATATTGTGGGGGATCATGTCAAAGGCCTTACAAAAGTGCAGATAGATGACATCAATAGCTCAGTTGCCAGCAAGAAGACCAAGCATCTGTCAAGGAGCTCTGTGATTGAAACACAGGCCTCAAGTAATCATCCGAAACCTTAAGATCTTCCTAAGCAATTGGACTATTGTGGATTAATGAAACAAAATCAATACTGTGTTTTTGTTTGTTTTCCTTTAATAGTTTACTGAACATGTTTATTAGAAGATCTACTCATAGAATTTGTGAATTTAAAACCGATATTGTATGTGAATTCCTAATTAGTAAAAATGTAAGTGTGCATTGTAGAAGTATGACTGAAATGTCATCTGACCAAGAGAGATCATAGACATTGTAGTATATGCCTACACTCACTTGAGAGTAACCAATATGGTACAAAATGAACAAGTAATAGTGATATAGACCAATGGGAAAACACACAGCCATAAGCATAGTTTATTTTTCTGAGCAGCACAAGGACTTGAGACACATTGAGAAGATTTGAATGTATTTCTATGACTTTTCTACTGCTGTAAATGTAGGAGCTGCTCAGGGCATATGTAAACCAGGATGGGAGTAGGCTTGTGCATTCCCAGGGTACATCAGCAGTGACCACCTTTGCCATAGCGTGCCACAGCACTTTACCTCCCAGCTGGAGATCAACAATACAGAAATGGCTACCCCTGCTCTACAGCGCATAACCTCCCTAGTTTGTGTTCCCTGAAGACACCTTCTCATCTCTTTTCTACAGCCCTCAATGCAAACCAGGAACAGTGATCAGAACATCTTTAGTTATATCTATGCTGGCAACCCAAATGAGGCCAGGGCACATGTGGGCCCAAGCATTGGCATGTGGTCATCCTTACAAATTTCCAGAGTAATCCTTTGCAATTTTTTTCAGCTGGGCCACCTACTAGTCCCCAAACCAACACCCAGGTGTTGTTGGAGCCCTAGTGTAGATCAAGGACCATTCTCTGCTGGCAGCTGTGTGCAGTCCCCTATGCAAGGGGTAGGGGAGGAGTGGGATGCATACAACCTGTGACATGCTACTTGTGCCTTATGCCCGAGCATATTTATTTAATAGAACTGCTTCATCAAGGACCAAGTGCAGCTTTGTTCAGTATGTGATACCTATAGCTTTCAAGTAGTAAGATCAGAGAGACCCCAAGCACTGTAACTTAGGGAGGCCAAAAGACTCGAAATACCCTCTCTTCACGGTCTTTGGACCTTTACAGAACTACTCCCTAGTCAAAAAAGGAGAGGTTTTTCACCAGTCCTTCAGAAAACACATGTATTTGCTGGTGTGAACCATAACTTGGGATTTAATTTCAGCTTTGGGGAACAGACAAAAACATATTCTTATTCACTAAACTTCATAGTTCAATATACATCATAAAGTGAGTTAATTGTCCTATGTCTACAAGGTTTTTATTGCACACCTTTGAAAATATTCTTATAAGGACCTATCTGTGCTCAAACAGAAATACAAACGGAACTAATTTCCCCAAGGTAATAATAGATAATGGCACAGCTGTAAGCAATTAACACTCACCTAGATTCTTAGTTTGAGACACATGTGTGATGTAAAGTGACCAATGCTTGTCACCAAACAGTTCTCAAAAAAAAATAATAAAATAATTTAAAAAAATAAAAATAAAATTAACATAGTTATAACAGCAGTTTGTGAAATTTATGGGCATATAAGATCAACATATATCTCAAGGGAATTCCTGTAGACTCTCAAAGTGGTTTAGAAAGACTATCTTTCTTCATCTCTTTAGATTATGAACACCAGCAGAGTATATAAAGTATTGTTTGTCCCTGTTACCCCTCTAAAACACACCCCTTGCAAGTGAGTTATTCTGACTGTAATTATCTATTTCCTGGTGAATTTATGAACAGTTAAGCAGACTGTTACTTGTTCAGTAAAACATCTTTGCATTTATGAAATATGAGATATCATCATAAAACATCTATTTAAATACAGTAGACAATATTTAAAACATCTATGTTTTTTCAGACCTTGGGCAGATGTTCAATTGAGTGTTGTGCATTTACAATGCAGATATTAAATGAGGGATTTATCTCCCCTGGCTTAAGACAACCAAAGTGAGGAACACTACATCAGCAATATTCATCTTTGGTTTTTTTGAAGAGAGTGGTATGCATGGTTTTTAGAGATCAGTTTGTGGGATCTTTGCTAAAGGTCTTTATTTGCTCATATGAATCCTACCAGAAAAGACAGAGTATGTTTTCATCAAGCTTCTGACCTGTTTTCAGAACATGACCTGTTTGCAACATTAATTGAAACCAAACCAAATCCCTATTATCCTTTCACTCTGCATGGTATTTTTCCATAGAAATTCTGAAGTTTTGCCTATTCATTTCTGTTGTGATTTGTTTTATTGTGAATATTGGACAATTTAGAGTAAATTGCTAAAATAATCAGGGGAAATGCCAGAGATCAACTCATCCAATTGCATTAAATGAGAGACAAGATTTACTTTACTCATTTAATTAAACCAAATAGCACCTGCAAGACATACCTACCCTTCAAAATGATGTGACATGTATGCAGTACTGGGATTCATTCCAGGACTAGCATCAAACCTCAAGGATTTTCAATCAAAATGAGAAAAGTTTCAGTGCTGCTTTAAAATAGGGCTGTGTGCAGATCTTCTGTGATTCCTTCCTTGTAGATATGGGAAACAGCCCTTTTTCTCTCAAAGTGAATTTCTGCAAGTGATTTTTAAAGCTGAAACAAACAAAAAAAATCCCTCACAGTCATGTTGCCTACTGAAACTGTTTTGTTTATGAGAAATGAGATTACAACAAACTGTATAAAAGAAAACCTTTTTGAAATTCAGAAAGATCCACTGCCTTTTCCCTTTCTCAAGCTCTCCACAAGGTGAGTGGACTTCATTTTCCTCCTCTGTATGTGCCATGCTTACAGTATGCAAAAAAATAACAAATGAACGAATATATATCCTGCAAAAAGATTTGGTATTCAAAATTCCTGCTTCCAGTCTTAAGCAGTGTCTCTACGCATACTTCCCTAGAGTCAAAAATATGTTTTTAATGGCAATTTTATGATGTTGTTGGTGAGGCGTAATGAAATAAGAAAACTAACTTATTAGCTAGAGTTTGGGGAGGAATTTTATGGTCACTTTGTATTACAATGCTGAATTTTGAGTAGCTGCTAGAAACATGTTTTAAAGATTAGCAGTATATAATACACTCAGTTATAAACACCCCCGGAAAGAACATTCTATTTGTTTACAAATGATGATAATAAGCAACCTTTTTCACTGTTGCTCCCTATAGCAGCTGATTTTCAACAGTTGACCAATCATTTTAAGATTTTTTTTTTCTAGTATATAATACATGTATTATTTCTTTGTTCATTCTAAAGTAGTAGCATTCCAGATAGTACCTAGCTGCACCTAGGTACAACATGTAGCCACTCTCCCTGGTATACATTACTCTTAATGTGATATAAATTTCTTGTTTGATTTACTGGCTGGAAAACCCCTGTGTTTCTAACAACTATTAGCAAATAATTGGGTTCTGTTTTCAAAGAACTGATATTTCTACCAAGGGATTTCACTTCACACAACAGACAAAGCATTCTCTATTGGATGTGCCCTCACTTTTTCTTTGCTTAAATTCATTCAATGCAATTGGGTAGATCTTGTAAAGCAACAGAAATGTGAAAAAACTACAGAGTATATATAAATATTGGTGTGGGTTATTATAAAGTAATGTACATTAAAAAAAAAAAAAGAAAAAAAACACAAAACCAACTTGCAATGTTTTTTAAATGTTCAGCAAGATGTAAAAATGTACCATGGTGTGTCCAACAAAGGGGACTTCCCTTTATGTTCCTGTGAGAACACAAGCCTATTCAATAAATAAGCTTTTATTTTAGAAGGAAAGGCACTGTGCTAACCATAGTTTATTGCCTTTTCCTAAAATATTAAGTCCATCAATGACCTAATGGACCTATGCTTGCTTTTTAAAAAGTAACCGTGGATGTCATGAGTCTAATTTGAAATACGTTGAAAATGAACTGAAGGAGAAAGGTAATATCAAGCTAAAACTGGCAGAAGAAGCCATTTAAACTATCTGGCTAAGAGAATCAGTAATTAGTTGGAAACATTCTAATTTTCATTATGAGCTGAATCATGAAAGGAAAATTCTGTGAAATCCAGGTACTTGCAAAGTAAGTTACATAAAATGAGTAGTCATACAATTCTGATAGTATACTGAAAGGGTCTTTGCAAGACCTTGAAAAGCCACTTGTGTAAATTTATTTTGCTAGTGGGAACCAATATTACTACAAAGCAATCTTATAGTCTTAAATGTAAAGATCTGTGGAATGGTTTGCCAGATACTTTGAAATGGTCAGAAAAATGTAGCATGACTTTAAGAATCCTTTTTCAGAGGAGATTATAGTAAAGACACTATATATAATTTATCTTCTAGCTCAAGATGGATAAAATAATGTAATGCCTATAGAACATGTATGTTATAAGTGGAGAGTCACACATTGCTCAGAGAATATAGACATATTTTCATGTTTTCTTTTCTTGTATAGTATGTAGCACACAGAAATCACAGCCGCAGTATGATATGATATATCTTTATTCAACCGGGGTAATAGCAATTGCTTCATTACTCAGGAGTGGTTTAAAGTCAAATAGCTGAAATATTTCATTTTCCATTTTAAGTTGAGGTGCAGTTGGTAGTTTACAAAAGATAAATTCTCCAAAAGTACTGTTGACAGAGAGCTATAATAAGAATTTTGTGACAAGCCACGGCTGAATGTGTAAACTCTATCTTAACTTTTTTGGACCTGTAAAACATTACTGATAAAGGAGCCATTTTACCACCTAAAGCCTAAGAAAATCTGGTTAAAGTTCATATTGCATGCCCCTTCTATGGGCGGGTGTGCACATACTTTCACATTAGTGTGTTTCTAAAGTTAAAACATTGATGGAGTTGTCCAGAGTAACATAACCTTTGTTGAGGCTGTGTGTCTCAGAGACCTGAAGTTCTTTCAAACTGATGAGACTCCCACCAGGAAGACTGAAGATTTTCCTTGACTGTTTGATAAAAACACTAAATGAAATGACCATGGATGATAAAAAATTTGAAGTTCCCTAAAAGAAGCAGCACCCTCAGTCTAATAAAACTGAAAAGAACTGAGAAGCAATGTAATAAATGGTTTCTTGTGCGACAGTTGTATTTGTTAACTAAGATCCTGATTGTAAGAAGATTCTGAAAGTATCCTTTTTGATGGAAGATTTTACTTTCTCTAGCAGTATTGCAGCAGAACATCCTACATGCTACATTTTGTAATATGCTAGATTTCACTAATGTGAACTATTTTATGAAATACTCAAAACATTTAGGCATTTCATGCAATGACTGAGTGGAGCAGTCCAATCGGGTAACAAAGTGCTTTTTATTCCAGTCATTTCACTAAATGCCTACAAAATTGAGTCATTCCACAAAGTGACTGTCTGAAAAAGTCATTTTGCAGTGACAGAAAATTTTAATCATTTAGTGAAGTGACTGGTTTCACAATCTAACTGCACCATAAACTAAATGTGACACTATGACCACATTTAAGTAAAAGTGTGCTAGTAACAATTTCAAAGAGGTAAGAGTATCACCCCCTGTATATGAATATTTATTTGTCTTTATGCATACATGCTTAGGTGTATATATAAATAAAAGCCACCCTAAAGGTGTAAAAAAAATTAAGGAGGGAGATACACAAAACATGTTAATGTCATAGAGTAGGAAAGATTTCTGGATATACAAAACTCTTTGCCTGTAACTAGATAGTTGTCCTTTAGGGGAGGTAAGGTGATCATTTTTGTCACCTCCATTCCATATTTAAGTTTTTGCTATCTATATGACCGGAACAAGATGGGGGACATCAAAAGACATGCTGCATCTTGCACAATGGGATAGTACCCTCACTTTCTGTTTTATTGCACTATTTGTGTTCCATCATTCTGAATGCCAAACTATAAGGATGAAAATCCTAAGTTACTCCATAAAATAACTCTTAGATACCTTTCTTACATATATTTTGTTGGTCTTTTCAAAATAACCATAGGAAATTCCAAACTCAGCCACCAACAAAACAAAACAAAACAAAACAAAACAAAACAAAACAAAATGAAACAAAACAAAACAAAACTATAAATATAAATATAAATATAAATATAAATATAAATATAAATAATATAAATAAAAAACAAAACACCCAGTACATATGAAATCACAAGGTTGAAATTGCACAGCAAATATTAATTTTTCCAACTCAGGAGAAAGGGAGGCAATGCACTATACGAAGGTTTTAATTATTTGAACAAGTGCTATTAATTCTTCTGTAACTATGACACCTTAAGATCCTGTGCCAGCAAAGCACTTAGGTATGGTGTTTTCTTTAAGCTCAAAAGTAGATACAGTGAACTATATATCTGCCTCCCCATAAATGTGTAAATTAAGAGAGCGGTCTCCGTGCAAATTTGAAAATGTTTAGTTTAATTCTGCCCATATAATAATGAACTGGATCATCTCAGCACATAAATGCAAAAAAGTGCAATATGTAATGGCACATGGCAACCATAGCAGTACTACCACAGAGTCAATGACTTGAATGGAATAGCTCTTATAGTCAAAATTAAATGCATTCTCAAGCTGTTTTATGAACCCATTTCCTCACTATGCTGTCGGAACAACATGCAGTGAAAATAAGCAAGGCAATAGGTCTGAAATCCCTGATTCAGCCTTGATCAAATCGTATGAGCAGTGCTACCAGGGCTAATGTAGAAGCAGTTCACAGTCTGTATTTGGAAGTATATTCTGAATTGAATTTTACCATTATATGTATCTAGCAGTGTGCCCCTGGGGTCAGTACTGGGTTCAGTCCTATTCAGCACATTCATCAATGACCTGGATGAAGGGATAGAGCGTACCCTCAGCAAGTTTGCTGGTAATACAAAACTGGGAGGAGTGGCCGACACACTAGAAGGCTGCACTACCATTCAACGAGACCTGGACAGACTAGAGAGTTGGGCAGAGAGGAACCAAATGAAGTTCAACAAGTGCAAGTGTGGGGTCCTGCACCTAGGGAGGACAACACAAGCACCAGTACAGGTTAGGGGTTGACCTGCTGGGAAGCGGTGCTGCAGAGAAGGACCTGGGAGTCCTGGTGGACAACAAGCTCTCTATGAGCCAGCAGTGTGCCCTCTTCTTGCCCTCAAGAAGGCCAACAGTATCCTGGGTGGTATTAAGAAGAACGTGGCCAGCAGGTCAAGGGAGGTTATCCTCCCCTTCTACTCTGAGGCCACATCTGGAGTTCTGTCCAGTTCTGGGCTCCCCAGTTCAAGACAGGGAACTACTGGAGAGAGTCCAGTGGAGGGCTACAGGGGTAATGAGGGGACTGGAGCATCTCTCCTATGAGGAAAGACCGAGGGAGCTGGGTCTGTTTAGCCTGGAGAAGAGAAGACTGAGAGGGGATCTCATCACTGCTTACAAATACCTAAAGGGTGGGTGTCAAGACGATGGGGCCAGACTCTTTTCAGTGGTGTCCAGCAACAGGACAAGGGTCAATGGGCACAAACTGGAACACATGAAGTTCCATCTGCATGTGAGGAAAAACTTCTTGACTCTGAGGGTGACCGAGCACTGGAACAGGCTTCCCAGAGAAGTTGTGGAGTCTCCTTCTCTGGAGATATCCCGCACAACCTGCTCTAGATGATCCTGATTTAGCATGGGGGTTAGACTAGATGATCTCCAGAGGTCACTTCCAACCCCTACCATTCTGTGATTATGCATTCTGGTAAATGAATGTAGATGCACAAGACTTTTTAAATGTTAATAAACTCATAGAAGATGTGCTATATGCAGCTTTATTTTTTTTTCATAATTACATTAAAACTAAGTTATTTCCTTATTGTTCATATACTGTCTACTCTCCAAAGAGGCAGGACTTCTGAACCAGTGCTATTCTGAGGTTGTGCAATTACCATTGCATTGTTATACACATGCTTGAAACAGAAAAGATAGGGTTATGTGAAAAGTGATTTTTGTAAGCAAAGGCAATGTGACAGATATGCACTATGAGGATATTCAGTGAAGCATTTGATAGTGTGTTTTGTAGAAAGTTCTTGAAAAATATGCAAATGATGGAAGTTCCTAAAGGAAATGCCAGGAAATGTATGCTGGGTGATGTGGTTTAGCCCCAGCCCCAGCTGACCACCACGCCACCGCTCACTCACCCCTCCCCCAGTGGGATGGGGACAACTTTGTTTTAACATACTTGGGTCAGATTTGTCATTATCACAACCCCTTGAGCCCCACGTTAGGCGTGAAAAAGGACTGACCTGGTTTAGCCCCAGCCCCAGCTGAGCACCATGCCGTGGCTCGCTCACCCCTCCCGCAGCGGGATGGAAAAAAAAACCAAAGGCAAAAGCCTCGTGGGTTGGGGTAAGGACAGTTTACTGGGGAGGCAAGGGAGAGGGAAACAATCAACAGCAGTACTGATAACAGATATTCACAGTGGGTGATAACAGTAAGCCATTTACCGATCTGAGGACCAACCAGACGCTCAGCCCGTCCCGGAGCCACGCTGAACCCACCCCTCCCCATCTAGCTCCCTTTTATGGTGAGCGGTATGGAATAGCCTCCAGCCAGCCTGGCTCACCTGGCCTGGCTCCTGGTGACATTAACTCTATCCTAGCCAGAACCAGTATACTGGGTAAGGGACTGACAAAAATGAGGAATCCAACAGAAGTGAGAGAGAAAATATCCTACTCAAAAAGGATACATAATTTTTTCAGGAGTACTAATGTAACTGTTCTTGCTTAGCATTTTATTCACAGCCTTGAAGTAAAACATAGGAGTATGCCTAGGACATTTCCTGGTGGTATGAAACTGGAAGGTAATGTCAATACAAGGAAAGATCAAGATAACATAATGACAGACTTTGTTGATTTTAGGACTTGCCCAAGAGGAAAAAGGATGAAGCTCAATGGCGAAATGCAGGATTGTGCATGTAAGCATTTCAAAACTTTTGCAATAGTCTGGGGAGGCTGGAAGAGTATAGAGAGCTCAGTGAATCACTGAGCTTCCACAGGAAAGACAAATAGTAAATGGTGACTGTCATAGGTCATAAGCAGAAAGGTTTTTCCATTAGGAAACATGAAGGAAGAAATAATGAAAATAGGTAACTAAAGGAAGTATTTAATAAGATAATTATGAAACTATAGATAAAATTCAGTATACAACTCTGACCACTGGTGCTCAGAGAAAAATGTACTGAAACTAACAGATGAAGAGAAAAGAGTTCTTAGTGAATGGCAGTCCCAGATTAGGAAAGCTCAGCTTTTCCAGTCCAAATTACTTGTTTCAAGGGGACATGACTTTTCATAAATATATCAAGAAGAGAAACACCATTCCAGGAAAAAAATATTTAAACAAAAATTGTTATTTGGGCTTACAAAGAAATAGATGTATAAACATGGGTCTTACATTTAGCCTGATATTGCAAGTTTCTCTGCCCCTGGAGCAGTGAGGTTCTGCAGCACAGAACTACTAACTGGAGTGAAAGTGCACCCTGGTATGAGAACTTCTTAGTCTCTCACACATGATCACACAAACATCTCTCTTTCCAATCATGTGTAATAACTTTGTATAAGCAAAACCTGAGGAAGCAGCAAATCTAAACAGTTTTAAGTCCAATTTGGTAAGTTCCTGGAAGTGACTACGTGGCAAGGTATCCCTAATGAGTATAAATGGGCTTTGTAACTTAGAAGATCAAGCCTAGTATTGCAGTTTTTAGTTATACTTCCATGCAAATTTGAGATTTTTGAGATTGAGCATTTTTGTGATTTATTATATATATATATATATATATATATGTATGTATGTATGTTTGCATTGCCTTTGCATGGCAAGGTTTAGGTAGCGGGGGGGCT
>VXBL01000554.1:173215-183957 GCA_013400195.1 Aramus guarauna
GTGTTTTAAGATTTGATTTTATTTCTCATTCCTCAACTCTGTTCTGTTTGGGAATAAATTAGATGAATTTCCTCTCTCTAAGTTCAGTCTGTTTTGCTCATGACGATAATAAGTGAGTGATCTCTCCCTGTCCTTATCTGGACCCACAAAGCTTTTCGTTACACTTTTTCTCCCCTGTCTGGTGAACGAGGGGAGTGACAGAGCGGCTCTGGTGGGCACCTGGCCCCAGCCAGGGTCAACCCACCACCATATATCACAGAATCACAGAATGATTTGGGTTGGAAGGAATCTTAAAGATCATCTAGTTCCAATCCCCCTGCCACAGGCAGGGACACCTGCCACTGGACCACTATGTATATGTGTGTGTTTATATATATATATGCACACACACAAATACATAAATTAAAAATGTATAATATACTTAGGTATATTTACATTGTTAGCCAGCTTTATACTACTGCAGATATTTTATTTTCCTCATTACACCATCAGGTAAGATTAAGTAAAACTTTTTCTCCATTTCCAACTTAGAGAGTGTATTATAGGATTCAAGATAATTAAATCAGAGACATAAAGGATTAATTAATAGCTTGAGTTGGGTTTATTTCACAAAGCTCAATTTATTTTGTTTACTGTTGAATAGGTTTAATCAGTACAGTGCAACTAATAAGAAATTAATTGATTTTTAAGTCCTGTAAGCAGTCCAGTTATCATGCATAGACATTATTCTACATTATAAAAGGTTAAAGTTTAATTCTTTCAATATATGTGACCATAACATAGAGTAGGCTTAAAAAGTAAGTCAACTTTTCATCACAAGTACAAAGCAATGTTGTTCATCTCTCAGTAGAGCATGAAAAACAGAATAGTTTGTGATGCAAAAATTCTGCAATCAGACACCTGACAACTGAGTGAAACTCTGCATCTTATTACTATGAACCCGTCTTAGGATTGTAAATAAGTTCATGTTAACACAGCTTTTTTCTCCCATGTGTGATTACCCTGTCTCCAAACTGAATGTTTTCCATACAACCATAATATGCATTCTTAATAGTTACCTATGTATAAGACAGTTCTTTTATCCAAAACTGTTTAATCAGCAAATAAAGCAAAAGTACCTATGCCTGTACTGCTTTCCTCATAGATTCATCTGGAAGAAACTGTATTTTAAAAATTCTAAATGATTAAATACTTTCTTACATAAGACCTGGTTTGCATTTACCTCAGCTGATTTTCTCATAACCCTTATATGCAGAATTACTCAGTCCACTATAAACTTATCAAGTGGTTTGATAGGTTTTGTGTTGCTTTGATTGCTAATTGTTTTTACTACTGTGTGGTTGATCTTGGAGGCTAGAACTTTAATTTAAATTTGTGTTTAAAAGAGTAAAATTTCTAAAAAGATGTCTTCAAAATATAAATCAAATTAGAGGAATGGCCTTTTGTTTAAGATTTCCTCAAAAAAAATCACTTCATCTTTTTCCATATCTTAAAACTACTTCATTGTGAGTTTACAAACCCATTCTGGAAAACCCACACACGCTGACTTTCCCTCTTCATCAGCTGGGATCTCATCCTCTCTACTTTCTGTAGGAGATGGAGCTCAGAGTTAATGCTGCTTTTAGAGTCTTTATCCACAGTTACTTAGACATTTTTCAACTGCTTTAACTCTAAATGAGTGGCAATCTCTACTCCATTTTCTAGGCAGTTATAAGATTTAACGTATTTTTAAATAGTTTGTTAGGTTTTTAAAAATCCATTCTTTTGGTACTGCAGTGTAAATCCTGGCTCACTTAGAATCATTAAGTAAAATTTAGCTAAGTGTCGGTCTAAGAATAATGTGCGACTATATGAAGAAGCATTGTTGGGTCTGATAATGCATCCTATTAGAATGAGCTTAGGATGATGAAACCAGAAAATTCAGTTAGACTACAAATAAAGTCTAAGAATTTTGAATAATTTCAAAGGTTTTGGGTTTTTTTTCCCCTGCATTATGCAGAACTCTCTGCTAGTTATTTTATGATATCCCTGGAAGTAAAGATCATACCTGNAGGAAGAAAGAAACTTTGAGGGAAAAGATCAAATTTGTATGGTCCCTCTGGAGAAGTAACAAAAGGAAGTGAACTATAAACACAAGCAGCTTCTGGCAGCAAGGAGAGTCCCTTTAAGAGATGCAACCTATGGCATATATATTGAGGAAGGATATAGCACCCTGCTAAAAGCAGTGTTAGGAAACTTCTACATCAAGACAGTGAGACAGGGACATTCTGATTTAATTTAGGGCTAAGTAGATGAACTGTGGGGGGTTTACTTTCTTTTGTTTGGGAGGGCTTGTAACAAGCTCTCAAAGTATAATCATCCATTTTGTACGTTGTAGACAAACACCTTATTTGCATGAATTCATAATGACTGCAGAGAANAGTCTTTATCCACAGTTACTTAGACATTTTTCAACTGCTTTAACTCTAAATGAGTGGCAATCTCTACTCCATTTTCTAGGCAGTTATAAGATTTAACGTATTTTTAAATAGTTTGTTAGGTTTTTAAAAATCCATTCTTTTGGTACTGCAGTGTAAATCCTGGCTCACTTAGAATCATTAAGTAAAATTTAGCTAAGTGTCGGTCTAAGAATAATGTGTGACTATATGAAGAAGCATTGTTGGGTCTGATAATGCATCCTATTAGAATGAGCTTAGGATGATGAAACCAGAAAATTCAGTTAGACTACAAATAAAGTCTAAGAATTTTGAATAATTTCAAAGGTTTTGGGTTTTTTTTCCCCTGCATTATGCAGAACTCTCTGCTAGTTATTTTATGATATCCCTGGAAGTAAAGATCATACCTGCCAGTCATCCCAAACTTGTATTTACCTGAAAACATTTGATACCCTCATGTCCGGCATCAAGCAGCTGTCAGGCCGTCAGTCTTTTTAAGTGTTTGCATCAATTATTCAGGCAATCTGCAAAATGACAACGAATGCACAGTTCAGTGCTTTTTAGCATTTTCATGCTAAAAGGTGCATATTGAGCCTCCCAAATGGGTTCAGGAAGGTGGGAGTTGGGGAGACAGTCTTACCCCTCATTAAATGAAGGAGCTGTTCATTAGTAAATCAAGTACAGGAAATAGTACCTAAACTGACAAAGGAAGTGACATGATATTTCAGTCTGAGAAACCTCAAGAAAAAAAAGGAGGGAGGGAGGGAGNTAAGTAGATGAACTGTGGGGGGTTTACTTTCTTTTGTTTGGGAGGGCTTGTAACAAGCTCTCAAAGTATAATCATCCATTTTGTACGTTGTAGACAAACACCTTATTTGCATGAATTCATAATGACTGCAGAGAAAAGGGCTATCAGTGAGCAATGCCTCTGTGCTTTCATGTGGAGAATTTCTAAATCAGGGCAGCAGGACATCCTGAGATTAGTAGTTCCCTAGGATATTACTCCAGTTATTAGAGTAATGCTGTCTGACACCAGACAGCTCAGGCATTGTTTTATGCCTTGTACCATCAAAGTCTGTTGACAAAGCAGTGTGTTACGACGATCTGTCATAATTTGGGAAGCTCCCTAGCATGGAGTAAAATGTTGGGGAGCTTACTGTAATGTAGGTGTATGTTTACACAATGATTTACCTGCTGTTATCTTCCTTTCCTAACATTTTTCTTTTTTTTTTTCTCTTAACTCATTAGCTATATATTAATACCAAGAAACTCTATGGTTTACTAATTCTATAACAGCAAATTCCTGCAATCCTCACCGTATTTCACCTTTTAGGGAATGTATAGAGGGAGATATACCGAAGATCATGCAGACAATACATGAATGAATTGAACTCGAGAGTTTTGACTCTCAACCAAAATCTCATCCTTTTCCACTCCTTACAGAAGGCTCTTTCCAAAATTCACACTGAGATCAATAAATGCCACCAACAATACCATTTTGCAAATTTTAATTATGGATAGAATGGAAAAGAAATCAAAAGACAGAAAGCTCAGAAATTAAATGAAGCTGTAAACATTGACAGGAAACATAAGGCTCTGTCAGCAAAGCAGTTAAGTCAATATTGCAATGTCATTTAAGCCACAATAACAATGTTACATATTGCATGCCTGTGACATGGGACAAGGATGACATTTCCTTGATTTTAACTTTCATTGCATCTGTGAAAACTAACCATTCTGCTATATCTGAAAAAAAAAAAAAAAAAAAAAAAAAAAAAAAAACTTTTTTCTCATGTTGGTAGCCAAGACGTGTAGTAGCGTAATGGACTTCCTAAACTGAAGCTGTTCAGGAGGAAGCATGAGGGATGAAAAATGGAAAAGCTAAAGTAGAATGAGAACATAAAAACAACCTATAAGTTGAGGGTGTTTGTGACGTGCGATGTGGTCAGCTTACCAACACCAGCTTCAGCCTCAGTAATGCAGACTAGTACAGTTAGTTATACAAGCTAAAAAAGCTGAAACCAGGGCACCCTAAGGATGTAGGCAAGTTGCTCATTGTGAGCTGAAGTCTGTGTTGCTGAGCCGGTGTGAACCAGGAACAGGATAAAGCCAGTTCCTGGGCTTCATGGAGCTTGTCCGCTATGGCTTTGGCATATGGGCAGCCTGAGGAGCGGGGGAAAGTGGGCTGAAGGGAAGCCAGAGAAGAAAGATGCCTGAGAGGCACTCACTATTCGCCTGTATCCAGCTTACAAGAGGAGTACTCGAGAAATTTCTGCCTTTTGTTTGAACCAGATGTTCTTATTTTTCATCTTTAAACAATGCCCTATCCTTTTTAAGATCTTCCTAGAAGAGCATTCTGTTTTGTCATCTCTGATGACTAATTTATATTGATGAGTAACAATTTCAGGAAAAAGTCACATGGATTACAAAGGTTTTCAGTATTGCCTCTGTGAATATCATGAATATGTAAGTCATTTCCCAAAACATAGAATCTGAGACTCGGAAATCAATAATTCAAAGAGGAAAAAGGTGAACTGTATGGGGGAAAAAAAAAAACCAAACCACCACAAACATTTATTTAGGTACTGTTTTCCCACATTTATTAACCTTCATTGTAATGAACAAGAGAAACTAGGTCTGCTCTCTCAAATGCCCAACAAAGAATCTTATTAAAACAAAGCCGTAGGAAGTGTGCATGGGGCACAGCCAGGCAGGAGAAGATCAGATCTGATCAGAATCATTGCCTTCCTGCCTGCTTCAGTGCATCTCAGTGCTGTTCAGAGAAATAAAATAAAAAATAGAAAAATTTTAAACTAATAAAAATACCTCTGAAATGTGGCAGATTTTTTTTCTTCACTGAAAAATCTTTCCTGGGCTTTTTTCATTAATGAGAAACACATAAGACACATATAAGCTCAACAGACAAATGAAGCTTGAATTGCATAAAAAAAAAGCATATTTTAGAACTTTAATGTATCATGTTGTCCCACAGGTGCTCCTTCATCAAGTTTTCCACAAGACCTGTAAATCAGAGGTCTGTCATCACAGCGGTCTCTATAGATAGCTACAGTCTAATTTTTCACCTGAGAAGGAAATGTTAAACTTAAAGACAATAAAACAAAGCTTTTTTTTTAGTTGTATTGTTTGGCTTTTTTTCCTCATCTCCTTGGAAAGAAAAAAAACCAAGCTATCAGCCTTAGGGAAAATAAAAACCTTATAAGAAAAGATATTCTGTTGGGGAAGTAGAAATTTGATCCACTTTGCAAAACAGGACTCATATAAACTGAAGAATTACATATACCTGGTTCACATAGTCATTTACAGAAAGTCAGGTCATCAGACCACTAAATTTAGACATTCATGCAATGGTACCGAGCTCTTAATTTTTTGAAGAACTACCTGTGGGTCAGAAGTGCTCAACCTCCACCATCCTAGAACTGTTCTAAGGAAAAACTGACTAACCTGTGCCAGTAAAGTAAAGTAAAGTAAAGTAAAGTAAAGTAAAGTAAAGTAACAAAATAAAATAAAATAAAATAAAATAAAATAAAATAAAATAAAATAAAATAAAATAAAATAAAATAAAATAAAATAAAATAAAATTAAATAAAAAATAAAATAAAATATAAAATAAAATAAAATAAAATAAAATAAAATAAAATAAAATAAAATAAAATAAAATAGAATCCCCAATGCATCATTCTGTTAATTATCAGTTTGGTGGGTTTCTCAAAGGAAATCAGTCTTAAGTTCATGAAAGCATTACCAGATAGGAAACGCAGATGTATTTTGGTTTATGTGAAAGGAGAACCTGGGCAGCATTTAGTCTCCAAACAACCTTCTCAATCCATGGGTGCCTGTCCTCTAACACACTGGTGAGAGTCCTTTCTAGTCCATTATACACTTCACATCAGCAGCAGTGACAGCATATATGTTCCCTCTTTGGTCTGCCAACATTGTAAAAATTCCACTTTTTAAACTGCCTGTGCTAGTGGGAGCAATCCTGCTGTTCATTGTCATTGTATGGGTAGAATAACATTTCCCTCCTCTGCCCAGTGTTTGCAACTCTAAGAAAAGAAAACTCATGGAACAGAAGTGAAAAATTTCAGTACACAGGGAGAATGATCAGACAGTATCTGTGAGATGTTCATTGTACATTTTGTCTCTTTAATTCCCTTTTATAATTGGGGAATTAACCTTGGAGACCTGTTATAGAAAAGAGCACACAAAATCTGAATGGCAACAGAAAAAAGGAAAGGAAAAGCAAGTGTGTGGTTTCTCACATTTAAAATAAGGTTGTATAAAAGAGACAGAGAGAGATGCTGTCATTTTTGTGCACCTTGCAATGCTTATAAGCACTCCCTCCTCTGTCAAAAACATTCATCCTCTCAGGCTATTTGCCTTCATGCTACAGGCACAGAGGTTGCAGCATGAGAGCAAGAAGACACCTGAGCTGGCACAAAACTGCCTCAATCCGTCCTCATTTCAGCTGCGGAGGTTGAGTCACGGCGCAGAGCCTGGGGTTCATCTGCTGGCTGTGGGATAAAACTGTGTCTTTTCTGCACACTGCTGATGTGAGGGCACATCCATCAAGGTGATGAAACAACAGATGTATGATAACGTAGGTGAAAGAGATAGTAAATGTTTTAATTATTTACTTAGTTTGTAAATGTAGGTCTTTGGGTATTCAATTTTTGGGAGCCTACAGTGGGCTTTCATGTTGGAGAGGTGAAGTTTTAGGGTACTCTTTACAAACTAATGACCTGAACTTTCAGGCACTTGTAAAACCCATTTTCTACACACCTGTGTGTATACCACACTCTAATGTCAGTGGAGGTAATTATTTTCACTCTTGAAAGTCAACATAATGACAAGTTGTGATTTGTTCTCCATTACTGTGCTTTGTATATAATTCATTGTGGATTTACCAATATATTTACCCATCTGACTAAATTAATTGCGATTCATTAACAAAATACATAAACAAATTAAATCAGGCACAAAATAACACCTATCTCACTAACGGCTCTCATTTTAATGCTGTGTTGTGCTTGCTGTGATTATCATTTGATGGTTAGGGAATTAACCGGTACTAGACTATTAGTACAGGTTAGAATAATACCTTCCCCCACTATTTTGCTTTACATCTTGCTTATCTTCTTCTAGACACAAAAATTGTTTTGAACAGTTTGAAAGAAGATCTTAAAATTCCCTAGAAAAAGTTCATAGCCTTCTCAGCACTCTTCTGACTTACTTCTTTTTCAAACACGTAGATTTTAATGACACCTATTAATAGAGTAAAAAGTTTCTTATATATAAGTACTTCAGACTACATTATGTAATGTTAACTTATGTCACCCAATGTAATATTGCAGACTTCTTCTGAATTAATAAACTAAAATATTTTAAATAATATTCCTAAAGTAACTTTTTTACTGGAGACAAAGATCACTCTAAAGCTGCATAAGATACATTAGATATAGAATTAAAATGAGATATTATATATACCATAAGTACCTTTTTCAACAGCAGAGATCAGAAGGGCACATACAAAGCCATCAGTTCAGAAAGAACGGTAGATTACCAATACATAGTAAAATTAGAGAATAAAAGATTTAGTGTCTTCCTTCTCAGCAGATGTTGAAAGCTGACCAAAAAAGCTCATACAATCTGATTTCTCTCTATTAATATGGACTCAGCAGAAATTTGGCTGTCTTCAAATTTATAGTCTTATTCTGAGCAAGTAATATATTATGCCACTCAATTAAGAATACATAAAAGTGTACAGTCTAGGGGAACTGTAAAGTTAGTGTGAATAAGATAACAAAAAATAAATACATTACCCTAGTGATAGTTCAAAGCCCCTGACAAGACAAAGAATGGAAATTATTATTATCTACCCAGAAAGATTAAAAAAGATCAAGGAAAAAGGCATGAGAGATCTGAGCTGGAGTATGGGTCAGTGCTGAGTTGCATGTGTATCAGAACTTCACTTGATAAGATTTTTCATCTCATGTTCATTTACTGAACATGCTTTTTCCTCACAACCGATGCAAATTTAAGTATAAATAGTAGTAAAGACATTGTAAATCTCATGTTGTTCACCCAGTAAATATAAACTTGATCTCCATCTCTTCTCATTGTCTTCACAGATCTCTCTTGGCTTCCAAATTGGAAATGCTGGAGTTCCTTCAGCTGACAATACAGATAGCCAAATAGCTCTTTACTACTTCATTGACCCTCTAATCTTTTGCGTGGCTATGCAGACCAATGCACTTCATTAACACAGCACAAGCAAAGCAACCACCCGCCTTTCTGGAGAACAGACACACAAATGTTTCTTGAATCTTCCTGTCTGGAAGCACTCAGTGATTTTGGACTAAGAACAGAAAAAGTATATATAAGTCTGTTTTTCTTTCTGTCTGAGGAAAGTTGAATTTAGAAAGAGGAATAAAACCTATGTTAGCATTTTTCATCCTAGATCTTTAAAGTTGTGTAGTCATCCAAATGTACCAATGATCTAAACTAATCTGTTTAGCTACTAGGAATGACTTTGTCATTCTGACAGGCAATTTGAGCTGTTCCTATCACTCATCTTGTAGATGCCACTTGTCAACTGTAAGTGGAGACAGATTTTGCCAGTATTTCCTGCCTCCACTTCTCCAGACCAAATCTGGATTGGTTTATTCCTTCCTACCTGTGCATCATGATGGTGTGTGCTCACTCTCAGGTCTGTGAATTTTGTTCATTTCCCTGGACATGCAGTTTTGCTGACATTCAGCTTTGAGCCAAGTATACATTAGCATAATACACTGTCTAAATGCAAGGCATTTTAGGGCTATATCCAGCTATCTGTGCAGGAATATTCCAACTTTCATTTAAATCAATGTAAGTACCTTAATATCTTCAAGGCCAGAGATTTTAGTGTTTCAAGGTCATTAGATCTCCTGTTAGATGGAATAATACATCTTTGGCTCAGACCACTGGGGTGAAGACAAGTACAATTGGGCTGGGTCAAACCCTAGAAACACATTGCAAGAGTTAACTAAACTTCTCTTAAAAAGCTCTGATGATCATCATTGAACTACCGTCCTGGCTTCAGGACAACGTAAGTTAGCTTGAGGTACCTGACTGGCAGGATCCCACAGGAGGCAACTCTGAAGGGCAAGACAGTGCAGAACAGTTGATGATCAAGGGCAACCTCCTCAAAGCACAAGGATGATCCATTACAATGTTCAGAAAATTAAGAAAGAGTGGTCAAAGGCCAGCATGGGTAAACAAGGGACTCATGACTGAGCTCAAACACAAAAAAGAAGTATTCAGGAGCAGGGAGCAAGGACAGGATTCCTACCAGGAATATAGAGAGGTTGCTCTAGCTTACAGGGGATGATTTAGGAAAGTCATAGCTCATCTGGAGCTGAAACTAGGAAGGGATGTGAAGGGCAATAACATGGGCTTCTATACATAGGTCACCAACAGAATTAAGACTACAGAAAAGTATGGGGCCACTGTTTACTTGGGCCAGAGACCAAATGACAAAAGACCCAGATAAGGCTGTGGCTGAAAACAGCCAGCATGGATTTTCCATCTCTGCATGATGTCATTGTTTTCTACAAATAAATGGCTGGCTTTGTGAACAGGACAACTGCAAAGATCATTTACCTTAAATTTAGTAATGCTTTCAGTACAGATTCCCATAGAGGCCTATTGCTAAACTGACAGCTTTGATAGGTGGACAGTAAGGTGGGTAGAAAATCATGCCAAGCTGTAAAGGCTGTAGAAAATTATGCCAAGCTGTAAAGGCTGTAAAAAGTGGTATAATGGCCAAGCAGCAGCCAATTTCCAGCAATACTTGGGAGGGGGAATCACACTGAGGCCAACAATGGGTTTTGTCTTCATTAATGACCTGAAAGATGGGATGCAATGTGTCCTGAGAAAGTTCATGGATGATATTAAACTGGGAGAGTGTGTCTGATACCAAACCAACATCAGGGTTGCTGTTCAGAAGGACCTTAGCAGTCTGAAGAAATGTGTTGACAGGAAACTTAACAAGCTCAACCATGGGAAGTGCCAAGTCCTGCACCTGGGAGGACTAATACAAGAACTAGTAGAGAATAGTGGCTGACTGGATGGAAATTAGATTTGCAGAAAGACTTGGATGTTCTGGTGGATATCAAGCTGAATGTCAGTCAGCAGTGTGCCCTGGTAGCAAATAAAGCAAACCACATTGTGGTGGTTTAACCCAACAGACAGCTAAAACAACCACATAGCCGTTTGCTCACTCCCCCCCCCCCCCCCCCCCCGCGGGGG
>VXBL01000554.1:184061-194763 GCA_013400195.1 Aramus guarauna
TGGGATGGTGAAGAGAATCAAAAAGAAAAAAAGAAAGGTAAAACTCGTGGGTTGAGATAAAAACAGTTTAATATGACAGAAAAGGAAGAGAATAATAATGATAATGATAATAGAATATACAAAACAAGTGATGCACAGCACAACTGCTCACCACCCAAAGCCAATGCTCAACTAGTTCCTGAGCCACGCTGCCTCTCAGCCTACTTCCCACATATAGAGAGAGCATGATGTCATAAGGTATCGAATATGCCATTGGCCAGTTAGTGTCAGCTGTCCTGGCTGTGTCCCCTCCCAGCTTCTTGGGCACCCCTCACCTTCTCATTGGCAGGGCAGTATAAGAAGCTGAAAAGTCCTTGACAGCTACTAAAACCTCAGTATGTTATCAACATTATTCTCATCCTAAATCCAAAACACAGCACTAAACCAGCTGCCAGGAAGAAAATTAACCCTATCCCTGCCGAAACTAGGACAAGAGGCAATGGACATAAATTGCAATAAGTGGAATTTTAGTAAGAGAAAAATAGAAAAAGGTCTTCATAGTAAGGGTGGTAGAACATTGGAACAGGTATGCAGAGAGGTGATGTCAGCTACATCATTGGACATACTCAAAATCTGGGCCCTGTTTTGGGTGGGGAGTTGGACTAGTCTCCCCCTCTCAACCTAAATTACTCATGATTCTATTATTTATTTTATGTTATCATTGCACTGACAGAATATTATTCTTTAAAATTTACAATAAATAATACATATTACTCTGATATGAGGCAAAATATATTCTGACATAGCATATGATGGGAAAAGATAGACTGAATTATTTATACTTACAGTTTGAGAGAGGAAAACAAGGATGAACACCTTGGGATTTGATATCAAGACTGGAACCATGAATTATTTTGATTTATTTATTTTAGAAGGATAACTATACTCTTCATGTTCTAATTCCTAAAAGTTAAAAATTAACATCGAGTTATTTTTCATAAAGCAGCTAGGGGGGTGATCAGTCCATAAGGATTTTCATTTTCTATTTTAACAGATAACATTCTGGATCTCTTCTTATAGCCATAAAACCCCAGAGAAAAGTTCCCAGTGTAGCACATCTACACTTCCTGCTTCCTCAACAACAGCAACTTGACACTTAGAATATCATCACATGCAACTGAAACTGTCAAACTATTTCTGCTTCTCTTGCTTTTTATGAGTGATTTTGCAGTATTCGCTGCAAATTTCTCCATAAAATTGCTTTCAAAATTTTAAGCAAACTCACCATGACTATGCAATGACAGATAAGATTTTTTTAAAGGACACTTTAGCAAATAGGTATGCTAATAATAATAAAAATTAAAAAAAAAAAAAAGTATTGCAGCTTAATTCTGTGAATTACTTCGTTTCTTTGCTGAGGAGTCTCCATGGAGACTCCATGTTGCTAAAAATTAAAGGAACAGTCAGACAATGCGCTTTTTGTGATGAAGCAGAACAACTTATTTTTAAAATGGTAACAAATTCATATAACAAGTTAATCACAAAAAAGCAGCAAACTCTGTCAACTTAATAGCAGATTTCAACAAATAAATCTAAATAAGGAAAACATATATGCTGAGATTGCGCTCCATTCATACACAGTTCATTAACAAACAAATTATATAGAGTAAACAAATTAAGTTTTGCTGACATATTTCCCAGGCATTAATTACCATTGTGAGAACATTTGCATTAGCAAATAGATATCTTTAAGAAATATCAGGAATATTGTTAGGTACCAAAGTACATTTTGTGTCTGATCAATAATAAAGCCTGTCTCACAGCCACTGAGGAACTTACAGTTTTGAAGACAAATTTGTCTTGGTCCTTAAAACAGAACTGCATTTTAACTCATCAGAAAAACCCTCATAACTCTGTACGTAAGGCCTTTCACATGTAAAATGAAAAGATTTTTCAAGCATATCTAAAAATCATCTAAATATTTACTCCCTAGCTTGTTGCAGCAAATGATAAAAGAATAATGAGAAAAGAGGCCGAATAATTTTACAAACAGAAATAGAGATCCAAGAATTTCTGCTACCATTAGCATAATTGAGGATGAACATGAAAAACTGNCCAAGTCCTGCACCTGGGAGGACTAATACAAGAACTAGTAGAGAATAGTGGCTGACTGGATGGAAATTAGATTTGCAGAAAGACTTGGATGTTCTGGTGGATATCAAGCTGAATGTCAGTCAGCAGTGTGCCCTGGTAGCAAATAAAGCAAACCACATTGTGGTGGTTTAACCCAACAGACAGCTAAAACAACCACATAGCCGTTTGCTCACTCCCCCCCCCCCCCCCCCCCCGCGGGGGNTGCCAGGAAGAAAATTAACCCTATCCCTGCCGAAACTAGGACAAGAGGCAATGGACATAAATTGCAATAAGTGGAATTTTAGTAAGAGAAAAATAGAAAAAGGTCTTCATAGTAAGGGTGGTAGAACATTGGAACAGGTATGCAGAGAGGTGATGTCAGCTACATCATTGGACATACTCAAAATCTGGGCCCTGTTTTGGGTGGGGAGTTGGACTAGTCTCCCCCTCTCAACCTAAATTACTCATGATTCTATTATTTATTTTATGTTATCATTGCACTGACAGAATATTATTCTTTAAAATTTACAATAAATAATACATATTACTCTGATATGAGGCAAAATATATTCTGACATAGCATATGATGGGAAAAGATAGACTGAATTATTTATACTTACAGTTTGAGAGAGGAAAACAAGGATGAACACCTTGGGATTTGATATCAAGACTGGAACCATGAATTATTTTGATTTATTTATTTTAGAAGGATAACTATACTCTTCATGTTCTAATTCCTAAAAGTTAAAAATTAACATCGAGTTATTTTTCATAAAGCAGCTAGGGGGGTGATCAGTCCATAAGGATTTTCATTTTCTATTTTAACAGATAACATTCTGGATCTCTTCTTATAGCCATAAAACCCCAGAGAAAAGTTCCCAGTGTAGCACATCTACACTTCCTGCTTCCTCAACAACAGCAACTTGACACTTAGAATATCATCACATGCAACTGAAACTGTCAAACTATTTCTGCTTCTCTTGCTTTTTATGAGTGATTTTGCAGTATTCGCTGCAAATTTCTCCATAAAATTGCTTTCAAAATTTTAAGCAAACTCACCATGACTATGCAATGACAGATAAGATTTTTTTAAAGGACACTTTAGCAAATAGGTATGCTAATAATAATAAAAATTAAAAAAAAAAAAAAGTATTGCAGCTTAATTCTGTGAATTACTTCGTTTCTTTGCTGAGGAGTCTCCATGGAGACTCCATGTTGCTAAAAATTAAAGGAACAGTCAGACAATGCGCTTTTTGTGATGAAGCAGAACAACTTATTTTTAAAATGGTAACAAATTCATATAACAAGTTAATCACAAAAAAGCAGCAAACTCTGTCAACTTAATAGCAGATTTCAACAAATAAATCTAAATAAGGAAAACATATATGCTGAGATTGCGCTCCATTCATACACAGTTCATTAACAAACAAATTATATAGAGTAAACAAATTAAGTTTTGCTGACATATTTCCCAGGCATTAATTACCATTGTGAGAACATTTGCATTAGCAAATAGATATCTTTAAGAAATATCAGGAATATTGTTAGGTACCAAAGTACATTTTGTGTCTGATCAATAATAAAGCCTGTCTCACAGCCACTGAGGAACTTACAGTTTTGAAGACAAATTTGTCTTGGTCCTTAAAACAGAACTGCATTTTAACTCATCAGAAAAACCCTCATAACTCTGTACGTAAGGCCTTTCACATGTAAAATGAAAAGATTTTTCAAGCATATCTAAAAATCATCTAAATATTTACTCCCTAGCTTGTTGCAGCAAATGATAAAAGAATAATGAGAAAAGAGGCCAAATAATTTTACAAACAGAAATAGAGATCCAAGAATTTCTGCTACCATTAGCATAATTGAGGATGAACATGAAAAACTGATTAGTGTAGAGCTACATCATCAGCTGTATCATTAGGATACCTGGTAAAATATTACACATCATGTATTTTAGGATGAATGTGTACTGAAATTAGGTTAGACAACACTATGCTGACTTTTCAGGAGCAATCAGTCTCATAAACTGATTTTCCCAAAGCAAATATCCTTTAGCCTCTTCCAGAAGCCCCAGTGTCTCAATTTCCCATTAGTTCTGAGCCTGCAGTAAAGATTAGAATAGTACTGTTCACCCCATGGAAACATGCTTCTCCTCTCCCCTTTCTGCTTCATCTATCACCACTCTCCAAATTAGGATTGGGCATTTTGTATCCTTCAAGAAGAAAGGTTCCACAGAGTTTCTTCATAAAGGCCACCAAGCTTCTTTGATCTTTACAGGTCTACAACTTCATCTCCTCTTACCCAAATCTGCTCCCATGATCTCAACACTATTTTGCTCCAAAGTTTCTGGAAAGAGAAAAAAAAGTACTGCCTTAGCTATAAAACTCCTGTGGCATGCTATCCCTCTGAGACAGAAAAAGATACATAGCATCCTTGATGTCATGGATTTAAAGTGCAAGTGCTTCTCTGTATCTTGTGAAATGATAAATTTTCAGAAAAATCTTTCACATGACATAGGAACATAGCAGGGTGCATATAATATTACTCTTGCATTTGTAACTGAAGGACTCTTAGATACAGAGAGTTAAAATTACTTCAGAACTATTAACATGATTATTTACCAGTATTCTAAATGAAAGTCATAGATATGCATCTTCAACCTCTTCCTTGTATAGACATCATAATGTGTCCCTTAGCAGTAAACACACAAATTTTTATTATAGTTCACACAGCAACAGAAGTATATAAAAAATTCATCTATATTCAGACTAATTCAAAATGTCATTTGGATATGACAACAACTAACTCTAATGATCTTGTTTCTCCTGTACACTTCTCAATAGGCATGATGGATCTTGTTTTTAAATATTTGTCCTCCTCCATTAACAAAGTTCACCTGTGCCTTTTTTCTTCTGAGGCAGAGAAAGCATTCAATTGGCATGTATTTGTGAGCTTAATCACAGTCCTTGCTAAATCCTCTATATAGAAAGTCAACAGACTGTGTTAATTGGACCAAACCTTTGTACCACACATATCTCCAAAATGATTAGCTGTGAACAAAGTATATTTATAGTTCCCACTTGTGGTGTACATAACCACTCACCCAGGATCAGATCTCTCCTCTGTGGGCTAAAGGACTCCACAATGAACTGCTTTGGTCTCAAAAAAACTAATACAAAGTCTAATAAAGCCTTTCCAGTCACTTCCATATTATTCAGGTTCCCACCATCGTTGATTTTGTTTCCAACTTTAACCCCTTGGGAATCACATAGTGGGTAGAAACAAAGTTCACAGATGATTTCTTAAACGCAGTTTTTTATGCCAAGTCTACTCACGAAGTACTACAGAGCTCAAAATAATTAATTTCTGGCAATGGCCCTCAGAGTTTTCACCTCTCTGAAGGGTTCTTGTGTTTGTATCAAGGTCTCAGTGGAAATTGCCTACTGTTCCTGCTTCTTCAGGTGTTACTCCCAGCACCTGGGCTGACTCCCTTGCTGTGAAAGTGCATTATATTTGAAAGCAGCCTCCAATACCTACGTCTGAGGTAGTCACCTGAGGTTTCAGTCACTATCAATGGATTGGAATGAGAGTGACAAGGTATTGTTTTCCTCATCCTAAACACAAAATTCTAAAATAGGCTTGGTGGATTGTTCCATCTAACTCTGTGTTTTCTCCACTGTCTATAAAGAGACCCTGGGGTGACTCACTCAGATGCCTATATTGCACACACAGAATAAAATCCAGAGTCAGTAGCAGCCCCATTCTTTACAACCCCTTGCCATTCCATCTGCAAAGCAGACATTGTGTTTTCCCAGTGAAAGTTAAAACTGTAAAGCTATGTCGCAAGCATGACAGGAATCCATAAGGTGACACGGCACAGTCCTTAAAATAGCACATGCCTCCTGGAAAGAGTGAGTTATTGGGAGGGATTTACATGAGGAGAAGCTATGATTTGTTAGAGAAGGATACACAGTGTGAAGGTAGAAATTGAGTTAGAAGGACTAGGGTGTCAGAGGAAGGAGGGGAAAGAAACACTACAACCAGCAGTTGGCTGTTCAAAGAGAAGACAGGACAAAAAATCAGATTTCTTATAAATGTTTGAAGTAGAGATTAAAGAAAGAAAAAAAGCTAAAGCTTTCTCATGCAAGACTTGGGAGAAAGATACAAATAGCTTTATGACAGGCAGAAATGTCAGCCTTTGGAGAACTCTCATGTGGGCAGTTAGGACTAGAGCGATGCTAGTTACAGTAAGGCCAAATGCAGGAAGCTGGACGCCATGGGGTAGAACAGCAGAGGAGTTTGTTCATTAGTTTTCAGGACTGCAATGAGAGGTCAGGCTGTTGTAACTGAAAAAGCAGAGTTAGGCGACAGCTCCAATTCTCTACACTCACTCAAGCATAAGGGTTGCATTCAGAGGGTGATCGAGGTTGTAGAACTCAGCAGGACATTCCAAAGGCTTTCTGTCCCAGGCAGAGCAAGTAGGTCATATCTTGGTCTTGCTAACACCTCTGGATGTCACAAAAGTTTTCAGGACAGGCAGATACTGCAGCTTGTCTCTCTAACAGCTCTCGAAGTGCATTTGAAGTTGGGTCTCCCGCAAAGCTCGGTACCAGCTCAGCCAGGGTAGAGACGCAGAGCTGTAGCCTCTCCCAACTCTCTTCTGGCAGTTCAGCAACCAGCACTCACAAGGACACCAATTACATTCACCCAGTGACACTCCTCTAGGCATCTTAAATTTTCAGCAATGCAGTGCAATTAATTGTGAGGACACACACCGTAAAGACTGCTGACCTAGGAGAGACAAATGAAAGGCAGGAGTGCTTAAGAGGTATTTGTTGATGCCTTAGCTAAAATCAGATAGAAGTCAGAGGATTTGGTTGACTAGACATATGTCAGTGATAAAATGCCTGACTCCTTGTACAATATATTATTAAGGCCTTTTATTATTCTGTGACAATTTAGAAACTCTTAGTCAAGAAGTGACATGTGATATCAATAAATAAAGAGAAGAAAAAACAGTATGTGGGTACGGCATATTTTGATGACACCAACAGTTCAGACAAGGAGAACCCTGAGTAAGGTGGGAGTAGGAAGAGAATGTTAATTTGGTTTGAATATTCACACATAGGCATGGGACAGAAAAGGTTATCTACATAGTAATTTTTAATCCTGCTTCAGCATGAAAGGAAATCATATTATGTGGGGAAGTTTAATAACTGCATATGTCAGTTTTGGGGAAAAAAAAAATAAAAAACAGAAACACTTGAAATAAGATTGGCCAAGAGTCAGAAATGAAAACAAAATCTGTTTGCCAAGGAAAGCAGACATGATGTTTCTGGAAAAACTATGAACAAACTATTTTGCTTCAAGAAGGGACAGCTATGTAAAGTTATAGAAATATATTATCTAAACTGTTGTGCTGGGTGAAGGAAGGATGTCCTCTACCACACCCCAGATGCATATTGTTGCCTCTTTGACAAAGATGATTGCTGCTTTCATGTCTGACAGCATGGATATGTAAATGGCCCTAAGGAACATGCAGATTGCAATAGGCCATTGCCTGTACCAGAATCTTGGAAATCCTGGATTTTTAGTGCTGTTGCTGGAGGGAGAGATGATGGCATGTGGGGTAGCTGCAGCAGAGGCAGAAGCATGATCTATCCAAGACTCCCTTCCCTATGATTCCCAACTGATATTGTAACTCTACATAAAGTATCTTATTTCAAGTAAGCAAGTTTTGCAAGGCCTAGCTGTTTAACCTAGACCAATTCATTTTGAACTGGGAGCCCAGCTGAGTTCATCACAGACTGTGTCAGAGTCAGGAATGCAAACTAGACCTAAAACAACATATCTGTCTATAGTCTAAATGTCAGATTGTGATGGTCAATAGCAAAGCTAGTGAATTCCTAATTCATGCCTGAGTGTGTACTATACCTACATCGGCTTTTATTTTTCCCTACAGTGTTCTTCTCTTGACTTTTCAGGAAAGCTGATTTTCTATCACATATTTTGGACACTCCTGAGGGAATTTCCTGCAATACATTTTGTAAAAAAATATGGGGAGGAGGGGACACAACACACTTGTTTTCTGTAGAACAAAAGAAGAAAATAATAAATTTTGTTCTGAAGTGAAAAACACACAACTATCCACTACCCAAGGAACATCACTGGGATGTTGCCGATGAACCACTAGTGCATGTTGATTAGTTAGGGCACATTTGCAATCCCAGCACCTGTTCTCATTGGCTACAACAGATGAGGGCAAGATAGAAGCACAGTGTTGCCATGGGACTCTTAACTGTGTACAACATATCCGTAGCATGCTTAACCCTGAACCCTTATAAAATAGAAAAGCTCAACAAGTCTTGCCCATAGATACTAGGGAGATTCAAAAACCATTGAATCATCAATGGAGATGATATTCAGACATTTTCAGTAAACTGGAAAAAGACCTTAGAATAGGTAACTAAGACATCAGAATGGGATATTTATGGAATTGTCTTGATTAGCCTGGAGGAGGGACCATCACAGTGACAGACCTAAAGAATATTCATCAGCTGCGGGAGGCTGTTGGAGTACTGAGCATACTCATGTTTTTGAAATTCTGCTCAGAACTACTGAAGAAAACATCATAGAAAAATTGATTTTTTGCAGGCCTGTTTGTATAGGTGAATCTTCATCATTGTGGAAGTGATGTTGAGCAATGTTCTGTTACAGAAACCAGAAAGCCTCAAGCAAGAGTAGCTTAAGTAAATGAGTGACATGCTGGGCTGGTATAACTTTTCTGTGGCCTCTATGAGACAAGGAGTAAAACAGCTGTATTGGACAAGCCCATAAGGATCAAAGAAATTGTACTCCTATTTACTGAACATGTTCCCTTTCTTTTGAAAAAAAAAAATAAAAATAACAGCTGTTGCTTAATAGAACAAAGTATGTCATTGTCTTCTCTAGAACTGTGTTGGGCCAAATCCTGGGAAAGTAATATTCAGTAATTTTATGTTCAGTTTCTTCCAGCTTCACAGATATTGAAGGATTTTGTAGGAGCAATGACAAGATAGTAAGAAAACAGCTGGTTTACAATGTTATATAAGTAAACACATTCACGTCATACACACACACGTGTGGCCTAGTGTTACATATTGGTGTGTGGATAAAACAAACTCTCCCATTTTATACCTGATAAACATCAGATTTGCCTCACTTTACTCATGCTGAGCAGCACTTGAAACATCAGGGCAGTCCCACTATAATCTACTGCAGATGCAAATTTTCTTTGCTGTTAATGGTTTTCAAGGAAAGCCTTCTCAAGCCTGTAACTCGCTGATTTTTGCCCCTCCCTGTAGATAATGCCCTCGGTAGCTGCCATTTTCCAAGACAGAATACCACTGCACTGTGAAGAGGGCAGCTGCGCACCAACTATCTGCTCTTGGCCATTGCCAGTTCTGTAGTCCTTGTGCTAGCTCTCTCTTCACCTACAAGCTTTCTCAAAACTACCAGTGACGCTTTCCTGCGTACACAGGTCACGCATATATTTTTGCTTCAGACAGACAGGTTTTGACTGACAATTACACTAGGAAGTTTGCGACCCTCCAAAAAGAATGGCGTAGAATATGTTTGATACGTCCAGCCTTGACTAGGCCCAGTCAATTTCACTTTTTCAGATTACAGTTATCTATTAGCTATTTCTTCCAAGGTCTGGAAGCAGTTCATGAAGGACTGTAGCCCGTGGGAAGGACTCACGTTGGAGGAGTTTGTGAAGGACTGTCTCCTGTGAGAGGACTCCATGCTGGAGCAGGGGAACGATGAGAGGAGTCCTCACCCTGAGGATGAAGAAGCAGCAGAAACAACGTGTGATCAACTGACCGTAACCCCCATTCCCCGTCCCCCTGTGCTGCTGAGGGGGAGGAGGTTTGAAGCCGGGAGTGAAGTTGAGCCCGGGAAGATGGGAGGGGTGAGGGGAAGTGTTTTAAGATTTGATTTTATTTCTCATTCCTCAACTCTGTTCTGTTTGGGAATAAATTAGATGAATTTCCTCTCTCTAAGTTCAGTCTGTTTTGCTCGTGATGATAATAAGTGAGCGATCTCTCCCTGTCCTTATCTGGACCCACAAAGCTTTTCGTTACACTTTTTCTCCCGTCTGGTGAATGAGGGGAGTGACAGAGTGGCTCTGGTGGGCACCTGGCCCCAGCCAGGGTCAACCCACCATAAAGTTAGAAACTGCGGGATGCTTGAGACTGAGGAGTGAGTTAAGTGCTTCTGATAAAATTTCATTTTAAATTGCCATTAACTTTTGTCTGTTCAGGTTTAGTCCTAAACATCTGTTGTCTCACTAAAGTTTCACTCTGTCCAGAGACAGCTTTAGAATGAACCAACATACACTAACTTATTTTTATTCTTACTGACTTTTTTTTCCGAGAAATGGTTCTGAAAGTTTTAATAATATTTTGGTTTCATACTGGATCTGACTTCTTCATTGTCACTATCTAACTTTACTTATTTGCACAGTCTCTTTCACATTACTAACATGAATTTCATATGGAATTTGTTCTCAGTTCCAGCAGAAAAATGGATATATACAGGGGGGGGG
>VXBL01000554.1:194800-270105 GCA_013400195.1 Aramus guarauna
GGGAAGACATCTTCCTATGCAGGGGAGCTCATATGAAGCTTACTCTTCTTTATCTACTTTTCCCACCTAAATAAAAGCAAAAATTAATGTTTGATAATGAATCATTCAATTAATTTCATTGAGGTTTTTTAGATGAAAATCTTATATGGGAGAGTGTTCAAAGTGATGGGAAAAAAAAAAAAAAAAATCAGTTTCCATAAAAGCTTCTTCACCATCATCAAAGTAACAGGATTTTGATGTGACTTCATCCACCTCAGTTGCCATCATTTTTTATTCCTCAGGGCTTTTTTTTTAAATAAATAAAGAACCAGTCCAAGAGCTCTCACAGCAGAGACTTATCTTGCAGAAGCTTGTTCAACTTCCCACATGTGTGATGTGGAACAAAACACTTAATTGAAGTGCTGACATGGGTTACATGACTATGATTAGAATTCTGCTGCCATCAAGAGCATTTTTCTTTTATAGCAGATCACAGACATCAGTAATTGGATTATTGTCATGGTGAATTTTCACTGAAGCAATAGCTTCAGCTCCCCCTATATGCTTTACAGAAGTCTCTAAGTAACAAATTACACTTTACTTACTCTTTTTGTTATTTTATGTGTATTTTATTCTAATGTTGACATTGTTGGCCACTTCTTACAGAAAAAGTTCAATGAGTTGACTGCAGAGAGCATCATTGCTACAACAAAGGGTGAAACTGCTTGGGTTCTTTTCTTTTTAAACCCATAATTTTTACAGAATTATTTTGCTTTTGGAAAAATAAATTTCACATGTAAAGGCACTACTACTGGAGAAATGAACCAAATCAAATCAGAGCTATTTGTTTTCTTTTCTTCTGTCCTGAATGTCTGTGACTCAAGGGCATGATTTCCAGCTTTATTATACTTAGTTGTAGAGAAAATTGACTGGATGCAGAACCATCTCTTTCAAACCATTGAAACAAGCACCGGCACTTGAGGGAAGAGGCAGCTCACCCCTGCTGCATAAACTTCACCTGGGCTCACCACTTGCAGTACTTTTTATACATTGCAAAGTCAGTTAATTACTTTAAACACATGTGGCTTGGCTCTCACTCTCTGTTCTTAGCAATCTAAAATCAGAGCAATTAATTTGAGGATTTTATTAACAAATGCTATGGATGTCTTCCCTTAGGTAGGACAAAATCCTGGCAACTCTTAAAAAGCACCTTCAGTCAGGAGACTACTGTTAGGGTGATCACATATCAGGGAGAAAAAAAAAGACAGTAGCAACAGAAAAAGATGGTATACATTATCTTTCCACAGACTGAACACTAAGGCATAGAGGAGAAAAGGGTTTCACTGAATCACTCAGTTGCTGGTGGAGCTGGAATGAAGCCTGGTATTCTGGCTCTCCACATAATGTCTTACCTACCAAGCTAGCCAGAGTTTCATCCATCCTCTAATGAATTTCTTATTCTCCAGAACTTTAGTAAACATATAAAAGAAAGCTACCCATTTAAAACTCCATTCAGATAAATTTGAAATGCTGATGCTAGCTAACTTCTGCCCCTCACTCATCTCTTGGCTAAATGTGTTCATCCACGTATCATCCAAGTCTTTTGCTCAACACCAGCAAAAGTAAGAAAAACAGTCACTCTTCCCGGTGCATTTCAAAAGTTAATCACATCTAAGATGAATTATGATTGCTTTTCTAACGGTGGCCAATCTTCCAGCCCAATCAGCAGAATGACACCACTGCCACTCCTGCTACTAGACTTGTCCACCAAAGCCCAATCTTTATGTCACCTTTTAAGATGAGAACCTGCAAAGTAGGGGTAGAAGCAAAACATTAACACAGGTAGGCCCTCACCTCAGAAATTCAGCCCTGTTAGATTTGTCGTACACAGCACCTGAACCCCATGCTGGCAACATTAATTTCAAAAGATGTGAATCATCCATCATCTTACTTTGTATTAATATTAATGGGAAGGTTCCCGTAACGCTCAGCTGTTTGCAGTCTGATTGCCTTCAAGGATGTCTTCATAGAATCTGGCTGCTTCAGAAATTTAAAAGTTCAGAAGTTCAGACATTTCTATCAAAGTCCCAGAGCAAGTTTGCATTTCAAGTTTCTGAAATAATGGATTTTGTGTCAAATTAATGAGAGGAATGTGAGTGGTGTGCAGATCACATAGTTGTAAACACATTGTTATCTAGTAATATTGAGATATTCGTCGTTCCATTTCAACAGTGATATTTCTGAATATAGGTCACAGTACTGATTGCAATATAATAACAGCCAGCTGGAATAAAAAGAATATAACCAAATAAAATTTACTGTTCCATCAAAGGCCTTTGAGTTATCGCTACAGAAAATAGATCAGGCTGAAAGATCATGTCACAGAAGCTTGCAAAAGCTTAGGACAGACTGAGCAATAATGTGTATTAAGGTAGTTTGCACCAGTAATATGCTGAAAGCTTTGCAGAATGTTAACTAAAAAATAGAAACAAAAAGTAAAACACAGGTGGAACACAGTAGAGGAAAACATGGCATTGAGGTCGCACACACACTTTCAAAATCACCTAGGTAAATGATGAAAGGAAATGGTTGTACAGTCTGTGATAAATATCAAATTATATCTGTGGAAGGAGAAGAAAATAAGGAATTTGGAGAATAAACTAAGAGCTGGGATTCAAAACAGCACAAACATGCAGACAAATTGGACCAGATGGCCCTTTTCTCTTTCTGTCATAACTTATGTTCTTGGAACCTGTAGAGACCAAAACTGATTTGGGAGACAAAAATTCCCCCTGTCTCAATTGACAATCATTGATGCTTCTGGCTTTATGCACTTCATTTCCTATCCCCAGTAATTACAGACCATAAAGACACATCTCACCTTATGCTCTGTGTGGGAGGAATCAACCTACAGAGATAATAATTTCAAATGTAAAATGACAGTAAAGAAAGGACTAGCCTGGATCTTTAGGCTCAGGCTGAAGCAAGGAGTCTTGCATAAATAAACCCACAGTGGCATTACCTCTGGAGGGCATGCTTCCCCCTCACTTGGATGGCATTTTCCTGCTGGTCACAGTAACCACCGCTGTAATTATTGTTTATGATGGGGAGCATCAACAACCGGTGATCACACTGACTGAGTTTTCATGGCTCGCTGAACAGGTCTGAAATACATTTCAGTCAGTGACCGGAAATATTCCGTATCTCCTCACTTGGAGAGAAGCTGTGGATATGTCAGTACCATGGGGTGCATATATCCTAGATGTCATATATACACAGCTAAAAATTTTCCCATTTCAGTTCAGAAAAATAGCACAAGTCATCAAAAAAGCTCTGAGATTCCCTCCTACATGTTAGGAAGTCCCCTCTTAGACATACATCCATTGAAATCTATCTATATTTCTCTCAGTGTAGGAAACATCTTCTGCAATTACCAATTACGAGCTTTTTATGGACATTAGCAAAACTCTTTGGAAATACAGGGCAAGCATATAGATATTAACTAAGCTATCTCTTAAAGAACTGCCACTTTCTGAAAAAAACCAGCAAGTGATTTGGTGACACTTTTTCCCAGAGGCCACATATTAACTTCAGCAGAGAAAACTTTTCCCCTGTGAGAAAATCATTAATATAGAGATCCTCATGTGTGCTCCTCTGTGCTCGTGTGAGCTCCTTCACCTGTTTCCTTTGTTACCAGGGTGGACAAAGGTGGGCAGGAAGGATCTCTCCTATACAATACCATGGTCTCTTTGCACTGAGAAAAAAAAATGTTATGAAAGTAAAGTATCCACCTGTGTACAATCCAGACTTGTCAAGCTTGACTCCCAAATACGCAGCCAACTGGCTTCTGTGCACACTAAGTGCATCATGCCAGAACCTAAGGTATTTGGCATAGACAAGTTGTAATGACATCTCTGTGGATATAGGTTACTGGCATGTTTAATAGTGTACTACCATTTAGGACAGTTCTTTGTCTCCTCATTGTTCCACTGAGCTGCCTAACAGTGGATTACGGCATGTGATAACTAAATCCTATTGTACTTCAGACTTCCATGTGGGATCCGTTAAATGAAAAAGTAGCTGAGTTTATCCTCTGTTAAGCAGTTGCACTTACAATTCTGTCTAAAGAAACTCATAAACAGCAATTAGAAGAAGACAAATGAGGATGAGGGAAGGCTGTTGGAATACATATTCTCCTACTTTAAATGAATACAGTCCTGGTAATGCTTGTTTGACTTTAACCGTTTCCATGAGTGCAGAATTTGGTGAATGGGTTGAAAGCATGTATAGTCTGCAGACTTTGAATCATGAACACGCTCAAGTTACTTAAGATTATTTAAAATTAGAATATGTGTAATGAAAAAGCAAGGGCTGGGAAAAGGCAAATAAATCAAGTGTGTGTATAAATATATATATACAAGTGTGTGTGCAGGCACACACTTAATGCTTTGTATTACTATATTAAATAATCACCTGAAAAATTATTAATGTATTCACAAACATCTTTGAAAAATGAAATTATCAAGTATCATAAATTCATTCATGAAATCAGTGAAAATAGATGAGCATTTTGCAAATTTCCTGTGGTGCAAATTTTGCCTTTCATATCTCTAAATGTTATTAGTAACTGTGATCACAAGAATTGAAGCACATGGCCTTCATTTTATCTTTATTTTCCACTAGGACATTCCTCTTGTAAAGGAAAATGACACTTTTCACATTCTACACTCTAGCTGAAAAGCAATCTTTAACTGGCACTTATGCCCTATTGAAACTGGTATGACACCTTATGAGCCGGCATTATGCCATCTAGACAGATGGGTATGAGTATAGGTGGAAGGGATGCCAGAGAACAGTGTGTGCACCAGGGTTGTGTGGAAGGGCCAGGCTCCTCCCCAGAGATTCTGAAAGGGCAGTCTGTGCAGATTATCAGCACTTTTATGAGATTGGGGTATGCTATCACCATTCCAGTTTGGCCCTGCGTTAACAATGAAAAAGCAAAAATATATTTGAAAGATATTTTAAGTGAGTTTTTGGCTTTCTGAACTCATGATGAGAGAAGAAAATAGATTTGGCACTTTGCTGGAACCTCTCAATTAGTCTTATCCAAAATGTTTTGGCAGTGTTGTTGAGTTTCCTGACAAAAGCCAATGCACGACCTTCTATTAGCTTGTATACCCTGAAAACGCTTTTGCCATCATGTATCTTATTTACATTTTGCACAATGGTAGACTCTATGAAATCTGTTACTCAAAGTAAATGGGGATGAAAAATTACCTTCTTTGTTTATCACTAAATAGTTCACAATTAACACTGAACTGCAAATGAGAAAATAATGTGTCTCTTTGAGGAAACCATATGTTTTGTGTTTTAAAGTACTTGTGGTAATATTGGTGGAATAGTTCACGTACAACGAATGCCATCTGCTGACTAATACAGAGTATTTACAAGGGCAAATAGTGCGGATAACTGTTCTTAAGTGACTACACAACCTAACATGATATTGTTTGGACAATTACCTGAATCTAGTCCAACTTTTTCCTCCCTTCTTTGCCTCATGTGGCTGTCCTTATGTGGAGTGCTTATGCAGAACCCCACTGATGACGGCAAATTAACAGTTGCCATTCATTCAGAACTGTTGTGGGAATCCACCCGGGCCCTCCGTGGAGCAGAAAGATGAAATAATGGAAAACATCACCCAGAAATTCTGGCACATGTAAAATGGGCCCGCAGTCTTGAATGTGGTGGGCAGAAAAACTGTATTGGGAGGTGGATAAAAAACAAGTTATTGAGCTTTGCCTATGCACTGCAGTGTGCATGGAAAGCAGGCACCAGCAGCACAGCAGGGACACACAGATAAGTCAGCAATGTCGTCCAGGGACTGGGGTATGCTCCCTGAAAAAAATAAATAGGAATTGTTGGCTCACACACTGCCTGGAATTTCACCTAGAAAAGGTATTTCTGCCCGATGTTTGCTTTCTACTTTGTTCAGAGGAGCAGGACCTTTCGTACATTCAGGACTGCATAAAAAATGCTGGAATCCATCACTGCTTTCTCACTCTGGCAGACACAACTTGCTTTGCTTTGATATTCAATCTAATCAGAAGAAACCAGACTAATGCCTATGGGATTATAAATAATCTTAAATTATTTCTACTGATGGGCAAAGGTGTTGCAACAAATATATGAGAAATAATTGAAGGTGAACCAGACCTGCTTGTCATTGGCTTTGCTATGGCATGTAAAACATCTGGTTGAAATGCTGATAGTACCCTGGGGTCCATGAAGCAAGACGCCTTTCTGCCACTTCGTCTCTCTCCAAATCGCACTGAACTCTGTTATCTTCTATTATGTCAGTAATAAAGGAATGGCAGGCAAATACAAGCACTTTGGGTAGATGGCTTGTGCTATCAATCCCTCAGTATGTGTTTTGCCTGCAAACAAACCATACTCTTGAAGACATTTACAGCCACAATATTTTTACACAGGGAGAATTCTCTTTTTTGCAGCTGCAGGAAGATCTCTAAGATATTATGTAGGTTGAAGGTCTCTGTTCAAAAGCTTGAGTTGCTACCCCAGACACAGACTCCTGGTACAAAGTAACAGCATGTTGCCCAGTAACTTTTCCTCAAAGTAAAGAGTTCAGAGCTTATTTATCTATTCCAAAGACTTTTGCTCCACCTCAAATCAGCAGATTATAAGAGGTTCCAAGCAGGGAACTTTCCCAAAAAGCACCTTTCAGTGAAATCTTTGAAAAGCCATGAAATGGTAGTACATGAAACCAAACCACATGCTCCCAGAGAAGTACACTGTCTATTCCCGTCATTATTTTCTCACATAATTGTATAAGCAATATCATAATAATAATAAAAAGTGAGATATGCGACATTAAATCATAAGGATTTATAGATATCTTCCAAATTCTTCATAGTACTCATTTCTCTGAATCTGCTCATCACAGGGGAATGCAGGGGTGACATAGCTGCGGAGACAGAATCATGTCACTCAGTAACATAAGATTCAAACTTTTTTCATTAAGTGGGATGGATAGAATGTGGATAGCAATTTCCATTCCAAAGTTTCTATTTTATAGCACACTCACAAAGAAGAGAGCATCACACCAATCTCTACCTCTGTCCCTCCAGTCCTGTCTGGATCAGTGTGGTGAGTTGATCCCAGCCAGCAACTAAGTACTCACCAGCCACTCCCTCACTTTACGTTCTCTATAGGGCATGGAGGACCAGGAGCAAATGAATGAGCTGGCTTTTGATTTTTACAAGAAGTAAAGCAAATTGGGCTTTGAAGTCAAAATCATTCTCTGCCTCAAATTCATTTGTGTTTATGTTGCTAATTTGTGACAAAAGCACCAAAATAAATAAATTTTCAGCTTCAGCCCTGCAGGTATAAAGTGGAAATTAGTAGGAATTTTGAAAGGGTCTAAACAAACAAGATGTCTTAGGTTCCTCAGTTAGTAGACTCTATTACCCAAAGTTATATCTATGGAGAGAAAAAGACCTCTCCAGAGAGTGTCTCAGAGGTAAGACCTAGCTACTGCCACACACAAGCCCCAAGTCATCCTAAAGGCCCTATTTTTCTCTCCGGAGACCATTACTCAGGACTCCTAAGTTAAGTAGCTAAGTATAGACCCTAATGAAAGCTGTGTGGATAATCCCCTTCCTCCCCCTTTTATTTTAACCTGATCAAATCCCTTGGCAGCTCTGTATTCCCATCTGTGATATTTTACGTCAGAACTCATTTGAAAAACTGTCCCTAGAGCACAAGACAGGTCATCAGTCACTTAGGAAATGCATTAGCCAAAGCTAAAAGAAATCTGCACAACCACACTGTGATACTGCTCAGTATCTGTTATACAAACATGTTTACATTGACACTGAAGATTTTGACAATTCCATGTTAATCCAACAGATTTACAAGCTTGAATCACTAAGCAACAATCAGTTTTAGGAAAGAAATTAACATTAACAAACAGATTTATATTTTCAAGTATCTTAATGTTTTTAATTCAGTTTAATTAGTTTTAAATGAACAGCATGTATTATAGAGCTTTAAGGTACCAATAACTCTGATCATTTGGCGTGCACTGACATTGTCACTCTAAAATTTTACCTCAGCTATGAGATCTGCTTTTGTCTCTCTTGGTGACTGGAGGGAGAGGCAGTTTCAGTAGAGAAAGAATGGCATTTTTTAAATTACTTTGAAGTTATCCATAGCCTGCTTGAAAGTAAGTTTACATACAATCTGATCTTAGTTACAGTGGAGTAACTATAGAGACGCTCTATTGCCTCTGTGAATATCTACCCACCTACACACACTAATAAAACTAAGATCAGAATTGGGCCCCTAAAATCTATTTTTGCAACACCAGATTTCTCTCTTTTGAAAACAGTTCTCAGTCCTTCAAAGACTTCAGAGAGAGGAGACTCCATAGGCCTCTCCCCAGTGATTCTTTGAAGTGTTATAGATGTGATGCTGTTTCCAGGAAAGAGTTTGAACACTGTAAAAAAGACACACAACATACAGGAATCTTTCCATTCGTCCTTTCAAGGTCCTTTGCTATGTCTTGTATAAAATTTTTTTGCATTACAATACCAATGGTTTAAAGACCCTATAGGTTTGTGAGGGAGGGAACAAATAGGTTTGGTTGGACTTCCTTTGTATCAATTGGCTATCAAAAGTTACTCGGTCACATTTATCTAAAAAACAAGCTTCAATCCCTAGGAGCCCAGGGATTAACTTACAACTCTTACAAGCGTACATCCTGGGGGATGTGTAACAGTGAGGTATTAGAAAGCAAAGTGTCTGGAATTTTCAAAGAAAACAGAATGATAAGTATCTGAATTATACCAGCTCTAATGGGAGTTAGATACTCAGGCTTGTAGGATCCTTTGAAGATCCTAGCAGACAGCCACTGGAATTCCAGATCTTTTCACATAATTATAATCTCTTGGAAAACCCTGAAACAAGGTGTGCATTAGGTGAAGCCCAGGTAAATGAAAAAAAATAGATCATTCTGATTTTCACATTACAATAGTAGTGTAGTTTTGTTTTGAATTCTAACTAAAAACTTGAGTAATATTACTTTAATGCAAAGTTAATTTTTCATCTTCACATCTCTCACAGAATTATGCGTATGCATATACATAAATACATATACATATATAACCACAGACATAAGTTTAATCCATAGGACCATGTTCATTTTATGAAGTCATTTGAGCCTACTTTGCAATTGAATGAGATTTGTGGTTTGAACTTTTTTTTCAGGCACTACCATACATATATTCATTATTTTGCAAATATATAAACATCTTTTGAGCTTACATAAAAATAGTGATATAATTTTTGAAACAATTTCTTAAAAATAGCTCCAAAGAAAGACTAGTTACCATTGCCCAACTCTTGTAAGGTTTTCTGCAGGCTACAGTTGTCCTACCATTGTCCTCCCAAAGTGAAATCACTAACCAAGAGCAAAATCATAGGTGATGGGATTGTCTTATCTACCACTAGACATGTGCAGTTCAGACTTTTACACAGGTTGTGTATGGTTACATTACAGCAGAATGAATTTCATCCATACAATGACTGGCCCAGGTTTACATGCTGTATGTCAAATCTGTACATCACCACTCCAGAGCAGTAGTGTATCTGACAGTTACTGAACAGCTCTGGACCGTAAACTATAGGATAGGTCCTAACTAACAACCCTGATTGTGAATTCTGTTTCTTCCCTTGGCAGATACCTCTGTGTTCCTCTTGATACTAGGAGCCAGAAAGGGTTACCATTAGGAGGTCTGGCCCAGAGAACAGAATTTAAGACAAAATAATACACAACCTACAAATTTGTCTATTGCTATTCTTATTAAAAAATTGTGTGATTTGTTTATGCCAAGGATAAATGAATGGCTTTCTCCCAATGACACCTGTATCTCAGGACGTAAGTTTAATGTTCAGACTCTTCAAAAGTACACAGGAATACGAAATCTGTTATGAATACTGATTTGTCACAATAAATTACAACATCCACCTTCCAGAGCAAATCTGGGACCCTTTGGACAAAGAAACTCCAAATATATTAATTAAATTTTTGAGGGTTTTGTTATAATTTGGTGCAGAAAAACAGCTAAAGGTATACCGTTTTCAGGCTCTGAAAAACTCATAAAATATGTATTAATAAACTGTTCCTGAGACTGGCTATTCAGCAGTATTAAGGACTACTCTGGAAACACTTAAAAGCAATGACATTATAAAAGTTTTCAAATTACACACACAGAAGATTCACACTGCTGTAAGATTTTTCTTCCTCCAAGTTCTTTGTGTATGACAGATAATAATTAATGCGGCAATCCATAGTGGGCCTACGAGCAAGCACAGATGCACAAGACAATGCACACCACAGAGGAATGTCTTCTACCAAGACTCAATGACAGTTTGTCAACATGGCAGCCTGCCAATAAAGCATCTGTTGCTTGGCTTGCAGAGACATGCTTTTGTGAGACTTCTATAAAAGGAAACACTTGCAAGTTCCTTTTTCTTCTTCAGAGTATCTTTATGCTATATTTGTTGTTGACATCTGGGGCTGTAATGGGACATCATAGACACATTGTCATTTTGAAGTTTAGTTCCCTATGGCATCTATCTATCTGCTCTCATTGTATAGACAGACATTTTGATGTCTCTGAAGCACCATAAGGTAATGACAATGAGCCTAAGACAAAGAAACTACTGTCATTGTGGCAAGGACACCGGAGGTGAACAGACAAGTCCCAGAAAGATGAATCTAGGGACTTTTTAAGGAGAGTTTCACTGAAATGCCAGCATAACAGCATGCTGTACAGTTGACAAGGCCTATGCCATGTTTTGAGATACAGTGATCTACTATTTGACACATACGTAACAGCTCACACTTCCAGAAATGTTTGTCACAGGCCATATTCTGCAGTATATTCCCAACAGAGTACATCACTGAATTGGTAACCTCAGGTTCCTATTTAGATATGAAGAAAGACTTTCTTTTATTATCAACCACACAGAGGCTTTAGGAATTCCTTCTTCTCTTCTGTGCTATGCACAGGTAATAAGCTGTAAAGAGATTGTCACAGGACCCTTTCTCTTTCTTCAGTAACCAAGATAAAAAATGGCACCAGACTCAGAAATTGCTGTTATAATTTTAATATACAGGTATGTAGTGGGTTAAACTTGCCTGGCTGCCGGGGGCCAACCAAGCGGCTCTATCACTCCCCTTCCTCAGCAAGATGGGCAGAGAAAATACAACAAAAAGCTTGTGGATCGCGATAAGGACAGGGAGGTCACCTAACAATTACCATCACAGGCAAAACAGCCTCGACTTGGTAAACTAATTTAATATATCACCAATCAAATCAGAGCAGTATAATGAGAAATAGGAACAAATCTAAAAACACTGTCCCACCTACCCCTACCTTCTTTCCAGGCTCAACTTCAGTCACAGCTTCTCTACCTCCTTGACCTGAGCAGTGCAGGGAGAGGGGGAATGGGGGCTGTGGTCAGTTCATAACACTTTGTTTCTACCGCTCCTTCCTCCTCATGCTCTTCCCCTGCTCCAGTATGGGGTCCCACCCACAGGGAACAGTCCTTCATTAACTTCTCCAACATGGGTCCTTCCCACTGACTGCAGTTCTTCACAAACTGCTTCAGCATTGGTCCTTTCCATGAGATACAGTCCAGGAAGAGACTGCTCCAGCATGATTCCCCCACAGGGCCACAGGTCCTGCCAGCAAACCTGCTCCGGCGTGGGATCTTCTCCATGAGGCCACAGCTCCTGCCAGGAGCCAGCTCCAGCATGGGCTCTCCATGGGGTCCTATCTTGTTCGTAGGATCCAAGTTTTACTTGAATGATACTTTTCCAGCACCATTCTGCTTGATAGTGACTCTTTCCAAATGTCCCTCAGTCATTTACAATGTAGTTATGGGAGAGCTACGCTTGGTTCTGAATTGAGTGGGGTGAGGGGAGAAGTTTAATCTAAGTCATGGTAGGAGAGTAAACTCCAGTTGGGCAGTGTCTCTCCTGCCCTCACTCCCACACAACCTGGACTCTGTTTGCACAGCACTCAGTGAGAACCTAAAAAGTGATTGTTCAGGAGTTTTGTCAGTTTGGGGGGCGAGCATTTTTTCACTTGGTAGTGAGGGGAAATATTTGCCAGTGACTGTAGTAACCCTGGGGCTGAGGTCCACTACAATGGTAATACCATGACTTCTTTCACCTGAATAGCATCAGGTACTCATGGAATAGTAGGAGGATTTAAAGATTTGGTCAAATATTAGTACCAGTTACTATTTAGAGTGCTCCATAAAGTTTGAGATGCATCATGTGTAACAAGCAGAGCTATACAGAACAGCAGAGCGCTAGGGAAGATCACAGGAATGTCTGTGCTTGATGGAAAGCCTGTCCTTGACAAAACTCTAATTGGTTTCCAGAGGGCCAAGTATTCACCCTAAGGTTTCTCCTTTAAAGAGAATTTGATGAAGAAAATATAGGATCAGGGACAGTTAGATCAGTATTGTGGCTTTAGCACCAAAATTCAGTCAGCTTCATTCTCCATGTCCCCCAAGTTGGGTTCCTTCTCTCACACTTCCTTTCTCTCCTTCAGGGAACATTGACAGCTTTCTTGCCTGCTCTCCATTGGGGACAGGAAGAATAAATTATTTCTGCTTTCTTGCTTTATTCTTCCTTATACCTCTCTCTATTGTTCTCTGAGGAGCTCAAAGCTGTTTAATTCCTATATGCCCGGGTGCACCAAGCAAATGGCGTACCTTCCAACTGTGTTTCATCCATCTACATTTCTCTCATTAAACATCATCCTTCTGATTAGCTAGATTCATTAACTTTGGCTCTCGCCCATGTGGAAAAGTTTGTCATCTGTGTTCTGTATTTTATAAAGGCTAGTAACACTTTCCCAGAGTGTATTCCTGGAGTCCTTTGCTCTTGTTTTTCTTTATACTCTACAAAGTTAATTGAATTTCATCAGCAGTTTTTCTTCTATCATAAAACTGCTTAACACATCCCAACCCGTCTCAGGCATGTGACTGCCTTAGCAGCATAAGCTCACATAAGATTGCTTTACATTGCATTTCAGTTATGTGAGAGGGAGGTCAAAAGGGATTACATGCACTGTTCTGTCACGAGAAACGCAATTCCTCTCAGGCTAATGTGGCACACTGCATTGAAAAGTGTATTCTGTTGCAAAGCTGCATCAGAAGCCCTGCCAAAAATTTGTTGGACCAGAAAAATGGACAGCCCTAAATATACAGTTTCTGTAGAAGGACAGCATCTGTGTTAGGCAAATAATATTTTCATATGTAATTATTCGTATTTTTAACTAGTTCTTTCTCTGAAATCTTTAATATATTTTAGTGATATATTCATGCGTTATTTTTTTCAGATCTTTCCGCAATATTAGATTAACTCCAGTTTTCTTTCCATTCCCTCTCTATATGCCCCATATGTAGTGTATTGCTTCTGAAAATGTAGCCTTTATAGTGTTATGTTTCAATCTTGTTTTAAACTATTACAAATTGTGACTATACCTGAATTTGCCTCAGTTAACATCCTAGCTATTTCAACAGCAGACAAGGTCTTACAAGGGAAACATTCTAGCAACACTCTTCAAAGAAAATAAATGAAGGCAACAGGAAAGTGAGAAAAGTTTTAGTGATCTTTGTGCATTGGCCAAAGAATACCAAAAGCGTCTTCCAACACAAACCTGAAAAAAAGACCCTGAGGTATAAATCTGGGAAAAAGATTAATGACTTGATGCCATGAACACATCTGAAATGCAATCTGAAATGCATGTGGTTTAGTGGACTTTTTTCAGAGAAATTGATTTAAGCATGTTAAATGAATAGAATTTGAGTTAAACTCTCCTCAGCTGGAGATAAACTCCAAGCATGCCTCTTCCTATTCTAAAGAAAGATGGGCTACAAGCTTGCATCTAATCTCACGAGGTGTTTAATTAACCTTGCTGATGAAAACATGAAACTGATTAACAACTTTGTGTTCAAAACACACCACTAAACACGGTCATATAAGAGCTTTCAGTATGAAAGCTTTGAACTCAGAGCAAATGAGGCAAAGTCTGTATCAGTAGAGGGACTCTGCCTTCATTAATCACACTATTTTATACCTACTTTTCAGTGGCAACAACTGTGTACCAGCCAACACAGAATCTAGCTGTCTCATTGTCCTGGTTTCAGCTGAGGTAATTTTCTTTCTAGTAGCTGGTATAGTGCTGCGTTTTGGATTTAGGATGAGAATAATGTTGATAACACACTGAGGCTTTAGTTATTGCTAGGTAGTTGTAGTGTCCACGCTCAGTCAAGGACTTTTCAGCTTCTCACACCCTGCCAGGTGCAGAAGAAGCTGGGAGAGCACAGCCAGGACAGCTGACCCAGACTGGCCAAAGGGATATTCCGCACCACATAACGTCACGCTCCCTGTATATATAACTGGGGAGGCTAGCCAGGAGGCAGATTCACTGCTTGGAAACAGACTGGGCATTGGGTTGTGGAGGTTTTTTTTCCTTTTCCATGTGGTCAGCAATTGCATTTGTGCATCACTTGTATTATTGTTATTACTATTATCATTATTATTCTCTTCCTTTGTTATCCTGTTAAACTGTCTCTATCTCAGCCCGTGAGTGTTTTTTCTATTCTCCCCCCCAACCTGTTGCAGGGGATGGGTGAGCAAGTAGCTGCTGGTGCTTTATTACTGGCTGGGGTTAAACCATGACAACCATGTTAATTAGAAGAAAACTACTAAAACATGGAGTAGTTGGTCAGGGCATTCATGGACACTCAACTCATTTCACTATTGTTGAAAAATGCATTGCTATATGAAAAAAGCCAGAAGATATAGGCTTAGGCTCCAGCTCTTTCTACTAAAGAATGACTCTAATCTTTAACTTTGTGACAGGAATTCCTTTTTCTCCCATGACGTAACATCTCAACAATATTGGCAACAGACACCAGCAGACAGCAGTGTCTCAGCAGTGATCTAGGAAGCTGTCTCTTTAAAAAATATCATTCATTTTTAGGCATAGATACACAGAAATCCCTGAGACCAACTTTTAGTTTTTCTTGCTAATGCCTGGATTCAGCTACAAACTGGGCACATATAGTTTAGACATCTAAATCTAGATGAGCGCACGTGCACTAAGTTAGCTTCTTTAATGGCCAACAGAGATCTAGAACTGGAGTCAATTGCCTGCGCAGAAGCACCTGGTGCGGCTGAGCCGCCCTGCCCCCCAGCACACTCACCAGAAGAGCAGGGGTCCCCAGGAGGCCCTGTGTCATATGTGACAGTCTCACAGGGATGTCTTTGGTACCCTTGATGTCACCGGTTACTCAAATATGGTCAAGTAAATCCTTGTTCAGTACAGGCGAAGGACTTGGAAAAGCTTTCCAGCTCACTAGGTATAGCTGTTAACTGCAGAGTTCTCCAGACTCCACATCCCACATAGACAAGAGGATTAACTCAGGAGCTTAGTTGCCCAAGCACGTGCTCCTAGAGTCATTTTGGGTGTATCTGACACATGTGCATGAACCTAATGGATATGACACAAGACCTACAGAAAATCTTTGCCCTCTGGACCACTAATTAGAAGCCAGTCTAGACCCCTCAGGGAACCAGATGTATGGAACTAAATGGAGTCCCCAGTGTCTTTATTTTATTCTTCTGATTTTGTTGGGGCAAATTCTCGCAGCATGAAAAGCATGAGAAGATGTTGAAAGAAAATAATGTACTGACCAGATTAATCAGACACAGAGACTCACTTCACGACGGTATTATCTCATTCCCATTGAAATCAATGTTTCCCTTGACTAGTGTGGTACTGCTGTAATCCAACTTTTAATCAGTTCTTGTCTGTGATAAAAATGATACCAGTGGAGAATACCAGGTTCACAATGTTGTGAGCAACAGAAAAATCAGCTGCACTTGTAACATCTATAAGGAAAGAAACCCAGTTAAACAATTTCGATAGCTCAAGCAAGAATGTTGGTTTTACCCAAATGAATTTAATCCAGTGTTTACCTGCATGAATTGAGAAGTTATGAATCATTGCTTTGGCAACCATCCCAGATAGCAATAGGTTATGAGTATTAAAAGAGGATTAGATTAGAAACTTTTTTTAAAAAAATAAATATTTTCCTTATGTCTGGAAAATTCCAGTTAGCACAGTACACAATATTTTGAATTTCATATGATTTAACTGACATTACAGTAAGTTAACTAACTTTGTATCATACATAACCTTCCTTACAAGTGACCAATTTTGTAGGCATTTACCGAAGTGCATATTCATCCTGGAGTATAAATTGAAACAGATGTCAGTGAACAAACATAATTTTATTTTCTTGCAGGTTCACAGCAGCAAGCTTGAGAAAAGGCAACAGTGCCAAGATTAGAAGTGTGGTATTTGCTGGTACATTCAGGTGTTCTGAAGGTCTATTCATACTGTCCTGACTGAGCTGAAATCACTTAATCTTCCACTAGCAGACACAAATATGAGTAATGCCTCTCAGACTGACAAGGGGAAGAGTTAATATAAAGGTCAGATAACAAAGAGCCAGACCCCACCTTGAATACAGAGTAAAAATCAAGTTGCATCTTTCTTGACTTCAAAATGAATACATCAAGGAAAATAACGATATAGCTCCCAAGAGCAACATGCAAATCAGGGAATTAATCTCTAGCAAAATGGTTTATGTTATGGAAACCCACAAATAGATTTGATTCAGTGACAGTAAATCAAACATGGTGGGTAGTTCTGTTTGACTGATGAGTATACATGCCACTGGCAGCAGGGCAGTGACATATACAGGATAGCAATAAATACTTTCACTGGCAGTTCAGCAGCCATTGCTCAGTGACAGTCAATGAATATAGAAAGCTTCAGGCAAAAATGCAATCCAGCTAACAAAAAGATATTTTTGCTTTTCTGCAGCTTTTTCCATGCTAGTCTTTTTCTGCTGATCAGGAAATGAGCAGCTTCTAAAGATGTGTGAAAAAAAAAATATTAAAATCTGTCTACAAGATTTTTTTTGCTGTCATTGCATTGTGCTATTAGTGGCTTGCTGCAGCTAATGCATACCTCCGTAACAACACGGTGTGTTATCTGTAACTCTTCTTTTCTCACCCTTACTCTGCTCTCCAGCTCTACTGTATTCTCATCTGACTCCCACCTTCCCATTCCCTGTTAAAGCAATGGTTAAGTTAGAAAGAGGCTGTCATTAGCAATATTTACTGCCAATGGAGAAGGAGAGCACATTTCCAGGGAAGAAGAAGATAAGGTTGCTCTGAATCACTCTCTGGTGTAGTCTGTCTTTCCATGTGGGGAGCCCAGGGAGACTGAGGCCAGGTTATTCCACATTACATCACACTAATTGCTTGGCTTACTAGCACTGACCTCTCCCAGCTACCCGGCTCCTTCCGCACTTGCCAGAGTTCACAGCTGATCAACAGATACATCTGTGCCTCTAAAGCCACAACAACGACTGCAGCAGAGCCTACCAGTATCTGCATGGATTGAGGAGTGCCTTGGGGATACTCTGGAAAGAATGAACTTTAGACTTTACAGCTGAACTGTGAACAATCTTGCCAGTGGCTGCGAGACACAAAGAGCGGGGGTTACTACCAGGAGCAGGGGAGAAAGGAGACAAAGGAGACAAAGAGGAACATCTGGGCTGTAGAGCAGAAGGTGGCAGCGGAGCTTTACAGCACTCCAGGCCAACAAGATGTCTTTTAACACAAGGAGAAAGAGATCCATGGAAGAACTTTGACAAAATAGGAAACATTAGATTAATACATATTTTAATTGCTCCATTTGGAAAAGAAAAAAAAAAAGGAGAAAACAGAAAATGTGGGTAATAACCAATCTGAGTTTTTAGAGATTGAGAGGACTGGGGCTGGAGAAGGAGGTGGACAAGTCCAAATTCCATCACTGTCTGGGTAAACACAGAGTCCAGAGCAGTGAAAAAACAGCACCAGACCTGGTCGTCTGGTCATTAGCCATATGAGTCATACTCAGTCTGCACTGGCTCACACTCAGCTTTCTCAGCATCAGTGTTATGGGTACAGGTGAGAGCCTGAGAGCTTCCAGAGACATAATAGGGGCTGTTTCCTATGGCAGAGATCAGCTCACTTGGCTTCCCAAGAGACACTAGTGTGTCTCTCCACAGCTGATGGTGCTGCCAAGTAACAGGCCAGCAAAACTTCCAGTGTGGCAACCAGACAGGATGCTTATTCTCTGCTGTTTCAAAGGTCCTGTTCTTCATCTTCAGATTAGACCTGGCGTTTAAGAGCAGATTAACTGATATTCCTGGGGATTCTGTTTCTGCTGACTGTCATGGCACCTGACCAGCTCACCTGATCATTCCCAGGAGTTCTGGACAGAGGAGTATTGGGATTACCTGGCAAGATTTCGACAGCAGGGGAGGGTTCTGGGGTTGCCTCTGTGAGAAGAAACCAGGGACTGCCCTGTGCTGGACACAGACGGTTCCAGCCAGCTCCAATGGACGCACCACAGGACACAGCTGAGCCCATCAGCAATGCTGGTGGTGCCTCTGTGATAACATATTTAAGAAAGGGCAAAAAATGCTGCACAGCAGCTATGAGAGGAATGAGAATAATGTTAGAGAAACAGCCCTGCAGACACCAAGGTCCGTGAAGCTTTTGAGTGTGTGGCCACTGCTGTAGAAGCACCAGAGACCCTGCTGCAGGCAATCTGGTCTTCACTTGGGCAACAGCAGTCAGTCCTAATGTGAGCCGGAGGTAGGCAGGACAAATCCCTCCCTGCCGCAGTTTAAAGATCATCTCAGTGACCAAGCACTTGAAGTACAGCTGTGGTCTGAGCCAGCTGAAGGACGGTGCCCTCTCCCTCCCACACTGCTGGAGCACAGGGGAAAGAGAAGGGATGCTCTACATGTTGAGTGAGGGCTGGTTAGAGCCATATGTCCTGGCTGCCTTGGGGAGGAAGCAATCCATTGTAGGACAGCAGTATTTTGGGACGTAGATCCAGAGTGAAAATACAAAATTAAAACCTCCTCTTTTTTTCCAACCACTATTAGCAAAGTTTCTTCTTTTGTAGAAGTGCCAAAGCAAGAGATTATTGCGGGGTGAGCCATGTACATTTTCTAGTTGTGTACAGCTATGTGTAGTCTACTCTTCACCCCAGCTCCTCAGGAGACTGTTCTTACAGTCATGCAGCTGCCATAATTGTGAGCCTTTATCTTTCCTCCCTAATAAAGGCAGTCCCAGGAGCAGCTTGCAGCACTACTCGCTCCACCTCCCATCTGCCTCTATCCACACAAGGGCTTCTGTGCCTGGGGTAGCTGGTGAACAGCCTTGTGCATCTGTCCCTGGCAGCTTGCTAACCTACCAGGCAATTGCAGGAACATGCTCCCTGGGGTACATTTCAGCCTGCACCCTTGCCCACAGCCATAACAGAGCATGCATGGTAGCTGAGCTTGGTCTTGAGGGTGTCTTTATGAACAGCCACAACAGAAAGTGTGGACAGAGCCAATGAGTCTTGCAGTTGTGGATGTCTTTTGCTTGTGGGGATAAACATGTGATGTTATTATAGCTACTGTTCTCTGCCCTGCTGTGTTTTTATGGGAACATAAGGACAGCTGTACTGGGCCCAGTTAGCTCTATAAACCAAATAACTTGTGTCTGACAGTGACCAGTCACACCATTCTTTCATATATCTACTCACCTAGCATTTCTTCTTTTGTTACATTCTTATATACTTTTTCACCCTTCTGCTCCCTCTCTCAAACATCCTTGACTACTAGTCATTTTTAAAGTTGAATTTTAATACGGTGAAGGAACAGAAGAAAATCCCCCAAAGTGGTGCTTTTCACAAAATCTGGAAAAGTCAGTGAAAAATAGTATGGAAATGTCAGTAGTTATTGGCACAAAGTGTTCCTCTGTTGCTAGATAATTGTATTTCATGCCAGATGAGATTATATCACTTTCTACTGGTTCTCTCTGAGTGGAGACTAATGGATCTTATGGATCATCGTAAAAGTCCAACAGGCAACTTATAAAAGTTCTGTATAATGTTTAGTGAGCAACCAGGGGTCAGGTTCAACAGCTGAGAAAATATGATGACACTTTTTATTAAATAAATGCAAACAGATTCTGTTCAGTTTGAGTCTGCTGAGGCTTCTGGAAAATTTAATTCACATTTGACCTGTTCAAATGGTTACCAAAGGATTTTCCTGCCTTAATCTTATTTGAGAAGTGATGCTAAGACTATTTCTTTAAACTGCATCATTGTGTAAGGACTGAAATAACATGAAATGCAAGTGGTCAGTAGATCTTGCAACATTTTTAAATATTCTATTCAATGGTAATGGTAGCTTATTTCTACCTGCATGTATTTCACTGCCTTTTGGGGGTATTTGTTAACAGGATTCATTGCCAGGCATCCACTGTCTTGTAGAAAAAGATCTTCAGGCTAGAAGCTTGTGATTTTGACATTCGTAATAGTTCTCCTCTTCATAACTATTAGAGTTGACAATCGTTAGTCATGTTGATGCTTCTCAGAATTTCTCTAATTCTCATCATGATTCTGTTTGTTTTCTCTCTGAAACACAAATTTCATTTTTTCCTCTTGGAATATTTGACAATTTTCTGCCACATTCATTTCCAAAAGAATATATATTTTCCACAAAATGGAAACTATCATTTATGTTACAGGTTCAGTGAACTTGCTAACTCATCAAGGTAGAGAGTGGGTTGCTTCATCTGCTGAAGAAATATTTTTGATATGCGTATTTTTCAGACTTTTCCCAAATGTGCACATTTCTTACCTCTTAATAGCTGAAGAATGCAGGAAAGTAAAGACTTGAGGTTACATCGGCAAACAGCTAAATTTTTTCCATTGAAGGTGCAGGTAATGAATTTAACCATAAGAGCAAGAGGCAGTCATTTCTTACTTGCCTTTTTCCAAGATCCATAGAAATAATCTGTAGATCACAGGTTGAAGACCACTGATTTAGCTCCACAAAACAGCTTGGTGTTGAGTCTCTTGTCCCTAGTGTATGATCATAGTTTGAGATATATATGTTCATCATACAGAGGAGAGACTTAGGATTTAAAAAAGGGATCCACAAAAGTTGAATGGATGAAACCCCACAGCTCTTAGGGATTTACGTTACTATTTTCAGACTGCTGGAACATCCATCTTCTTTCTTCCTCTGACTTTATTAAGTCATACAAAACAAAGCACACTTTTATATACTCTCTGGAGCAGAGTGTAAATCTCTAAGTACATAGAAGGTAGATCACCTGTTTACCATCAGAAGTGCAATTAACCCTATATATATAAAAATACATTAAAAAAAATTCAAAAATCATAGTAACCTCTCCTTCCCTTTTGGGTTATATGAATAAAGCTTTTTCAAATTAAAGCAAAGACCCATGATGATTAGATGAACAGTGACGGGTGGAAGTACCCAAGCTGAAAACACTAAATTGCTAAGATCATCATAGGACACTCAAGCATTATCCCTTGTGCAAAACATGCAAACTGTCAGGGATTATTGCTTAATAGGTTATATAACCCATTATGTGGTGCAGGGGTGGAAGAGAATTTTGGGAAAGGCAGAAAGACTTCTGGAATTGTATAAAGCTTCCTTTGGGATGTTTAGGGGAAGGGACAAAGGCAAGGAAAGAGAAGGATTGGGGAGGAACATACAGGGGAAAATAGAAGAAAAAGAGAGGGATAAATGGGGATGGTAACAGTAGGTGGTTAGATAGTATACTTGTCACCTCAAGCCCTGCCCTTGACTACTGTAGTCTATCCTATATTAAATCTTATTTGTAACTATCTTCTGTGAGAGTTCACACCCTATTCTAAGCCTACATGTGTTAACTTCTAGCAAACTTCAAGTCAGCCTCTCCAAAGAGAGGGTACAGATCTGGGGCCCCAGAGAGCCTGAGTGTCCAAAGCTAGCTACTGGTGGAAACAGTGAGATGGGGGGGACCAACCACCAAACTTGAAGATGAACTAGCAGTGTAGTAGGACACATCAGCACATTGAAAGACACAAGGTCAGAGCCAGCGACTGAGTGAGAGGCCTGGGATCCAGGCAGGGATATTAGGTGGTCTTATAACCTATTCTGACATTTGGGAGACCCATGAATATGGGAGTGGCTGAAAAATCAAGATAGTCGGGATGCGTGTATGTGCATGTGTATACGTAGCGTGTGCACAGATGTACCAAGAATACATGCTCAGCCTCACTGCTGGCTGGGCTCAGGAAGCAGCCATGGGGTGTGGGATGGGACAAGTCTTGAGGTCTGAGAGGAATGAAAGTCAGCTCTACAGGGCTGGGAAGGAGAGCTTCACTTGTTCCTGAAGTCCACCAGACCTAGTTTCCTCCAACAAGAGCAGAGTAGTTCTTTGCGTTTTGGTTTTTTGTTTTCCTGCTTCTTACCCACTGAATCTTTCATGATATGAAAGGCAGAATATTTCAGTCATGGATCAGCATCATATTGCTCTGACAACTTAGCCTTTGGCTGACTTGGAATGAGCTCAATAATATCTGTGAAATGGTAGACAATCAATCCCCAACAAAATGAATTCTGAAGCAATGTTGAAGTAACATCTAAATTCCACATTCATCGGTGACACTGTTAATTGGAACTCATTTGTTTATTGCTCAAATATTATCCAAGCCTAAAAGCAGTTATCTGTCTTTGAAGCCACCTGAAGAGCATTTCTGAGTGTTTGAAGGAAGATGCATATTGCTCGTAATTATAAATAACATAAATGTGTCTCTCCTAATGGTATGTGACAGACTGACTTCCTAAATAACTATTTATTCTGAATACACTGAGATCAGGGAAGACATAAACACTTCAGGAAAAGGGAGAAGAGGGAAGAGAGAAAGTAAGTATTGGAGTACAAAGGGAAAGCCTCAGTTCGTAGTCAGTTCCCACTGAGATTTAGAACAACAGAATAATTTTGGCAGGAAAGGACCTCTGAAGGTCATCTCATCTAATCCCCTGCTCACAAAAGGGCCAACTCAGAGCAGGTTTCTCAGGCACTGTCCAGTCAAGTCTTGAATATTTCCAAAGATGAAGATCTCACAACCTCTCTGGGCTGTCCCATGCTTGACCACCCTCGCTGTGAGTGAGGGAGACTTTTTTTCCTTGTATCTAATCAGAATTTCTAATGCTGCAAGTTGTGTCTATTGCTTCTTGTTCCTTTCCTGTGCATCTCTGAGAAGAGTCAGGCTCCATCTTCACTATAACCACTCTTGGATGTATACCATCTGGTCTCACAATTCTAGGTATGTTCAGTTGCTTTAAAGTGATCTATGACTCAGTTTTGCTCTACCATAGATAATACTTCACTTTCCCAAACTCAGCCACTAGGCACAAGGACCTGGGAAGCCAGAGAGCAAACTGTGCCAGTAAATACCAGGGGAAAAAAGGTCACGAGTAACTCAGCTTTTTCTGTGGGTTTGATCATTGGGCCTACAGCCCCACCGATTGTTGGAGCCATATTAACCATACTTGTACTATTGATGTACTTATAGAAATTATTCTTGTTGCCCTTCATATCCTTTGCTAGTTTAAATGACTGTTGAGCTTTAACTCTCCTAACTCCATCCGTACATGTCTGGTCAAGGTCACTATATTCCTATCAGGTAGACTGTACCCCTTCCACTTTCTGAACACTTCTTTTTTGTGCTTGAGCTCAGCCATGCTAGCCTTCTGACCCAGATTTTTGATATCTTGTACATTAAGGTGAACCATTCGTGTGCTCTGAGGAGGCAGACCTTGATCAGCCAACTACCTCGGGCCTCCTTGACCTCAGGGAAGCCTCCCATGTGATCCCACCTACCAGTTTCCAGAAGGATTGTGCATGGATTGTCTAATGCTTCCTGCTTGTTCCCTAAGTTGTATGTCTTTGTGTAGTGGTGCACCAGATGGGCTCTCTGTTGTGCTGTCATCAAGCAAAGTGTTTCCTCACTGCTCCTTGTACTATGACTTCTCCCCAGGCTTTGATCACCATACCTGAACAACCTAGCTTAAAATCTTTCTCATTAGGTTAGCAAGCCTGGTGGAAATGGTGTTACTGCCTCTCCTTTGGCAGATGTGGCCCTGTCTTTTTTAGGAGAAAAGAAAGAAGAGGGACTAGCAAAGGGAAAGAGGTTGATTTAGAAAGCAGAATATATGAAGGAAAGTGGGTCCTTTTAGCTAATCTGGTAGAGGATGCTAAAGCCTGAAATCTTTTCTCTCTGATTCAGAATCTAATTTGAATCAACATTCTTAAAGTCAGAAGCTGGTTGAAGCAATGCATCAATTAGAAAGTGAAAGGCAAAACAAACACAATATCTTTTTATTTTCTTCTGTAGAGGATTAGTCCCTGTCAAGTCCAAAAGCCAAGAGTCTGTGTACAATTTGAGTTTTGTGTTTGTCTTGTCATTGTATTCCTTGGAATGCAGTAGGGTAGAAGGTGAAAAAATGCGAGATTTAAGTTAGGCCTAAAGAGATTTAGGTTAGGCCTAAAAGTGTTGTTTTCTACTCAGGAACAGCTTAATTTCAAACGGTTGCCTAGGATTACTTGGGACAAGTTTGAGGCAGATTTTTGGTAGGGAAAATTCTAGAGAAAAGAACTTAAAGTAGTTCCAGAGAAGCACACCTACATTAGGAAAGACAAGACATCATTAGCCTGTCTGTTAGCAAGAATAAGTTTAACAATTTTTAGAGCTTTAAAGCTTAGACCAACATACTGGCATGTCTGTCTATCCTTCAGTTTTCCTCATACATGTGTAATTGGACAAATGGCACTGCAAGGCCTTGCCCAGTTAATGGTTACTGAAGTGTTCTTGCTCCTCTGATTCTCTTCATTTATATGAAAATGTTCTGTCAGGAGCAGAACCAGCCAAGCAGGTTAAGAGAAAGGCAGATCTTCTCAGACTTCACAGCAAATGCTGATCAGTGGTCCATTCCTCTTCCTTTTGTCTTTTAGCAAGCTTGTAACCTTGTCTTGAAATACAGCTTGAATTTGGGAAGGAATATAGCCAGGTCAGAGAGACGCTTAGAGGCCATGTGAGTTAAGCCTTTACAGGCAAGATGAGTGAATCCTAATTGGAAATGCAGAAAGTACAAAGAAGTGACTCAGGATGGTTTATAACATGATTACAATGACACCAGAAAGGGACAATTTGAGATTTAAAATTTATTCCTTCTAAAGAAGGAAGGTTTCTTTAAAAATAGCAGTTAAATTAGGAGACAGCTACTGATTGTTCAGCAAGGGACAAAATATATAGAGAGGGGAGAGGTTCCAGAACTACATATTGTGCTAATAAGGAGGAGAATTTGTGCAGTTAGGAAGATTACATAGATCCTATATAGAAGCTAAAAACTGTAGTATTAAAAACAGAGACTGTTCATTTTGTCATAAAGCAAATTTTGCTATGGCAATTTCTTTTGCTATTATTGAAACCATTACTTAAGTGGCATACAGATGTAAATGGTGCATGTCTTATGTTGCTGGAGTATATTGACATTTATATCACTGTAATAGCATAGCCATAGTAACAACCTTTCAGTATTATCAATCTGACTTCAATAGAAGCAGCATAAATATTGTAGATGATAACAAATGTACAGTTATGAAGGCAGCATAAAAAATTAAGACTTCCAGGAGGTATCAGGCTGTCGGGAAGTACCTTTTTTGCCATTGTTATTGCAAACATACATCAAAGGAGGGAAATTAAACTTTAGGGAACAAGAAAATCAGTGAAAATTTAGTTAACATTTTTGAGTTCTTATGTGTGTGGTAAAATTCACAAAACGGTGTAAGGAACATGAAGATTCTACCTACTAGGCTGAACCTGGATTAGATTTGGAATTGAAATCACAATGTAAAGGATACTATCCCAGTGCTAGTATGTATTTCAGCTATGGGAAAACAATCTTCATTTGCCATAGCATTTGAACCAAACACTTCCTTGTCTTTCAGATGGGTGTTCTTTAATATATCTTGAAACTTACACTGAAATAGGTGCCTAAGTAGAAATTTTGCAATAATTGGGTTGTAGGGTCACAGGCAGCTCCTCATACCTTTGAAATCATTGCAATGCTTTCATTCTTCCTAAGGAAAAAGGAAGAATTCACCTCTGGAGGGTGGCAGTGACACTCAGTACTCAGGGCATTGTGCCTGCTGGGACTCATTACCAACAGTCAGTGTAGTGTTGTGTCGCTTCTGTATCCTGAGCAGCTGGATGATAATTTTTTTTCCTCACATCAGTTGCAAAGAGGAAAAGAAGCAACATACTTTCTGTATAAGTCCACTAGACTATCAGGAAGAGGCTAATTTCTGCTACGGTCCTGTGTCTTGCTCAAGTAACATACACCCCAGTGTCAAAATGGGATTAGAAATCAACCTTTCTCTTCTCCTCATGGAAGGTGAAGTGCATTGCTTTCATGACACCATTTATGTCCAGCTCACTTCTGAGACTGAGAAGCTGTGGCTATATGTCACTGGGTGGGTCCTAAGCAGCAATGCCATGGTGAAGGATCTCCCTGAGTTGTCACCACTGTCCTGGTTTCAGCTGGGATAGAGTTAATTTTTTTCCTAGCAGCTGGTATAGCGCTGTGTTTGGGATTTAGGATGAGAATAATGTTGATGACACACTGATGTTTTAGTTGTTGCTAAGTAGTGTTTACACTAAGTCAAGAACTTTTCAGCTTCTCATACTGCCCTGACAATGAGGAGACTGGGAGTGCACAAGAAGCTGGGAGGGGGCACAGCCAGGACAGCTGACCCAAACTGGCCAAAGCAATATTCCATACCATATGACGTCATACTCAGTATATAAACTTAAGGCAAGCTGGCTGGAGAGGCACCACAGCTCGGGAACTATCTGCGTATCAGTCAGCAAATGGTGAGTAATTGCATTGTGCATAATTTGTTTTGTATATTCATTTATTATTGTTGTTGTTATTGTTGTTCTTATTTTCCCTGCTTTTTCTCTCCTATTAAACTGTCTTTATCTTAGCCCATGAGTTTCACTTTTTTTTTCTGATTCTCTCCCCCATCCCATTGGGATGGGGGGAGTGAGTGAACAGGTGTGTGATGTTTAGCTGCTGCCAGGTTAAACCGCAATACCTACTGAGCGGTGATTTGGTTGACAGAACAGTTCTGGTGCATGTAAAACTGTTTCTTTTTGGAAGAAATTAAACAAGGGTGATCTGTTTCGGGGGGCACCAAGTCTAATCAAAACCCCAAAAGGGCACACAAGCAGCTTATCCAATGACAGATTTTTTTCAACAGTTCTAAGTGTAGGCATGGTAGGCCAGTTTGGATCAAGGAATCAACATCTTGTTCAAAGTAGATGAAATCTACTTTGAAATAGAACACCTGAGCCACAAATAGTGGAAACATAGGGACCTCAGTAACAATTGTTTGTATTTATTGACCTGTTTTTTCTGCACCAAATACCTGTTAGCGTAGACATAGCCTAGCAAGCTTACTTTTCAAAGGAAGAACAGCCCCAGCTCTCTGTTTCTCCTCATATGTCAGATAAATGCTCCAGTCCCTTAATCACCCTCATAGTCCTTCACTGGACTCATTTACACTGTGAAGCCCAGCACTAGACCCAGCCCTCTAGGCGTGTTTCACCAGGAGTGAGTAGAGAGGAAGACACACCTCCTTCAACCTGCTGGCAGCTCTCTGCCTAATGCACTTCAAGGTGCTGTTGGCCATCATTACTGGCTCATGTTCAGCCTGGTGTCCACCAGTACCTCCAAGTCTTTCACTTCAAAGCTGCTTTCCAGCTTGACAGCCCCCAGGCTGTACTGTTGTCTGAGGTTATTCCTCTCCAGGGGAAGAACTTGGCATTTCCCTTTGTTGAACTTCATGAGGTTTTTGTTGTCCCATTTCTCCAGCCTGTCAAGGTCACTTTGAAGCCCTTGTCTACTATTTCATCTTTTCAGAGTGGGTCTTCTATAAAAAGAAGCTACCTCATAATTCCTTTTTTCATAAGCATCTCTCTCGCTTGAGTCCACATTTCTCTTTTCTCTAAATCTACTATTTCATATTAAAGACTTGGTAGCATATTTTATTTTCATTTTAGAGCATTCAATACACCTATGACATTATATGCTATGCGTGTATTTTAAATTTATTTAGACATAAGTCTACACAAATAACATCAGGTTGACCCAATGGCTTTGTCTCTGAGTATGGATTAGTCAGAAGAGTAACGAAGATTGACAGAAAGATAAAATCAACTCTACAAGAATTTCATAGCCTTGTGTCCAAAGGAACTATTTAAAAACACAAACCCAGAGACTGCTTTCCTATATCTCTTGCTCTGGGAATCAACAGTTACATGTTATTAACTGTTCCTGACCAGAGCTAAATATTATCATCCTTGTACTTCAGAGTAATGACATTTTAGAGAAAGTGCAGGTGGTGGGAGGCAGAAGGGGAAGGGAGAGATGAAGGGGAGGAAGATAAGAGGGATAAAGATAGAAACTACTAACTTCCAAGACTTGTGAATTTCGTGTTAGGTAATGGAAGAAGTAGCTCCTCTGAGGAAAGCCAGTAGGCAAAGCAAAAAGGCAAGATGACCAATTTTTTGCCTGTAGAATTCAGTCAGTACCTACACAACTGCCTGACACTCTCTCTTCCTCCAAGAGATCTAAGGGCAGATGTCTCTCAGAGCTCTACAGGATTGTTGTAGAGAGCATTCAAGATAATGACGGAGGGGAGGTGCAGTGGATGTCCTATCAGGTCGTAGTATGCAGCACACAAAGCACTGGAAGTGGCTGAAAATGCCAAAAGGACAGGATTTTCAGAAATGCTTGTGGAGTACTGAGAAGCATAAATAGTGCCAAGCAGAAAATCTCAGAGTAGGCTAAGAGAAATATCCAAGTGGCTGAAAATAGACCAAAATGGAAGATCAGACAAGTCTAGGGAATGTTGCTGAGGCCATAGCTGAGCAACAGGAGGAAAACTGTCTAGAAAATGCTCTTCATGTGAGACTAGAGCCCATGTTCATCTAATGCTTTAATATTCAAAGGACCCAGGTGATGAAGCTTGCTTGAATGATAAGTAGCTTTGTGCAGCTCTTGTTTCTAAATGAATTTATTGTTCTAGAGCTTTCTCTGGGACTCATCCACATCATGCCTTGACAGCTTGCCTCTGACACCCCGCCATTGACCAGTATTGGCAGTGTAGACAGACTGCCAACATGCTGCCCTCTGACTGATGTTGGAAGTGTAGGCAAGATGCCATCCACTTTATTCACATAAGGTGTGATTCTATCAAATCACTCCACCGCTGGTGGACCCAAGGGGTGGCATGACTCTTACGTGCATTCAAAAAGCATTTTCACAATTGGCAGTTGTGTCCAGATGAGCTGGACACCAAGGGTGCCTTGTGGTCCACTGGAGCCATGGCATCACTTATGATCCTGTCTTTACTATCAGGGACTGGGTGAGCTGCTCTATGGATGTCTTGTTGCTCATCTTTCCTACTGCCTCAATAAAGCTTTGCTTTCTAACATGTTGTCAGACTCCATTACTGTTCAGACAACAGGTCTATGACATATTCATTCTTGTATATGCTGCTGCTTCTACACTTGTAGTAACAAATCCCACTTCTGCTATTAATCCTGTCCCTTTTGAAATACTTAATTACAGTCACCAAAATCTCAGACTCAGCCTTGAGATGCTTACATGTAGAAGAAAACGTTTTTCCCAGATCACAAGCAGATGCCTCAATTTGAAGATCACCTGTATCAAAGTGCATACATATATGTCTTTGTTTAACCTGGCCAGCAGCTAAAACAACCACACAACCATTCGCTCACTCCTCCTCCCAACAGTGCAATGCAGGAGAGAATAAATAAATAAATAAATAAAATTAAAACTCATGGGTTGAGATAAAAGCAGTTTAATAGGACAGAAAATAAAGATAATAAAGATTATGGTGATGATAATTATTAATAATAATAATAGAATATACAAGTGATGAACAGCAGAATTGCTCACCACTCAAAGCCAATGCTCAGCTAGTTCCTGAGCCCTGCTGCCTCCCAGCCAACCCGCTATTTATATACTGAACATGATGTCATATGGTATGGAATATCTCATTGGCCAGTTTAGCTATCCCAAAGGTGTCACCTCCCAGCTTCTTGGGCACCCCTCACCTTCTCATTGGCAGGCCATTATAAGAAGCTGAAAATTCCTTGACTGCTTAGCAACAACTAAAATATTAGTGTGTTATCAACATTATTCTCATCCTAAATCTAAAACATAGCACTATATCAGCCGCTAGGAAGAAAATTATCCCAGTCGAAACCAGGACAATCTAAAGCAATTCTAATCCTAGGTTTCAGTTCTTTTGTAGCACTGATGTCCTACTTTTTTAAAAAAAATGGAGTGGAAAAACCCACAACAGGCATAAAATGGCTTAGATTATTCAAGACGAGCTGATGGGAAGAAGTAAAGACTAAGCAAAGTAGCTGAGCATCGTTACAGCAGATTAAATTCAGCACAGATAACACAGACTAATGCAGGCATATAAAAACAACTGGTACACTCAGCATGAAGGTCTAAATATCACTGTGGCCAGCACAGAGCTAGTCAAAAAAGCAAGTTAATGTGCTAGGCACAAGTTAATGTGCTAGGCACAAGTTAATGTGCAAGTTAGTGTGCCATGTTCTTGCCCTAAGAAAGGAATAGAAAAGCATGACCTTGTTTTTTTAATGCCATTTTATAGCTGAATGGCTATCTATATATGCTTATGACTAGCTCTAAATTACATCTAAGGAGCTTCACAGTGTATGTGTGTGTACATGTGGTCTTTAAAAAAGTTCTTCAAGCTTAACTGCAAATTCATGGTAACGTTATAGTTACGTCTGATTTGGACTGACAGAAAAAATACACTTTATGCTAGCCATAGCAAGCTTTCTATATTGTGTATAAATCCACCATAGCTCCTTTTTCACTCTCTTGCTTAGTCTCTACTTGGTTTGGCTGATAGAGTCCAGTGTTCTGCCAGTTGAGAATGCTTAGTTTCCCACCTCATCATTCTTCATTGCAGTCTCTGTTTGGTTAACATCCATATAGATGTTTTCTGCCGAACCAAGAATATCACATTTTCTTCAGAGCAAGCAATAGTACATCTTTCTCTTGCCAAGCTTAAGACAACATAAGACAACCATCAAAGGGAAATAAATAAATGGCCATTTACTTTGTAATATAAAGAGTGTGGGAAAATAATAAAGTAGTTTCATTTCATCTCTCCTCTCATGTTGTTTAATTTTTGTATCTCTTGATAAAATAGATTTGGTTTAGGCAGTATTTGGTCTGAAATATCAACCAGAATTATACAGCCACTCTAGCACTTTTATCTTCCAGAAACTGCCTGTTTGCCATTAGCTGTGCCACTACCGCTGCTTCATGAAGGCAATAAAAACAGTTAAGATTATGATTCCTAGCTATGTCAGGGATTAGGGTTGTGAATAAATTACAAGAGAGAAATATTGAAATCTTCAGTCAGGTGGCGCATTTCTCAAATTACTGAGACTGTACAGGGAGCCACAGAATTTGTGCTCCATCAGTATGTCTTGTTTACAAATGCTTATGTCTGCATTTGATATGCCGCTTTAAAAGACAAATACTGTTTATGATACTTGTTGCTGTTTAGAGCAGGTTAGCTTTTACTACTAAGAATAATGCTGGCTAAAAATCTTACCGGAGCTTATTTTATTCTCCTTTGCCCTCAGCAAGAGGAAATGTTACAGATTTTGTATTACTCGGTACTTTTACAGTCTCATTTAATTTTTGACTGAAAGCCTGATCACTAATGGCACCTTTTAATATTGTATTGTATTGTATTGTATTGCTACACAGATTGGATTCCTGTATTTCTCAGTTACCTTCCCCTTGGTGGAAATTATTTGGGCTTCATTTCTAGGATTTAGTTATCTGGAGTGGAAGTTAAAAAACACTGTTCTATCCCAGCGAGACAACAGGGGTCCCATCAATATTTTCTCTGCTGAATGATTTTCGGGGCGGATGCAGTTCTCCATCACATGGGTACAGATCAAGAGCAGCTCCACTGATATGAATAGATTTATATACCAGAAAGTAGATTTGGATCGTGTGGCATTTTGGAGTTAGCTTTTTTCTCCTGATGGCTGTTAAGAAGTGCAAAGGCAAGAATGAAATAGCCCGACATGCACAGAAGCCAACACTGTTTCAGGTGGCAGCTCTTGGTGTGTTCAGGTGCCTGACAAGCCTTATTCCATGGCAAAGGTGCCCAAGGGCTCAAATTTTGCCTCTAGTCTCATGGCACATATTTACAGCTCAGATCGTTCTTCCATCGCAATATGAAGGGGGAAACTCCTACTGACTTCAAAGGGAACATGACTAGACCTTGGGGTAAAGCCAAACCCAGCAAGCAAAATATATTCTTAGAGTGACTCAACTTGATATGTCTCACTGGAGATTTTTCAATCCTAAACTTTTCAAAACCAGACTGAAGTTGCATTTTTAAGAGAATCTAAATCCCATGTTCTCTATAAGGCCCAGGAGCCCACAACTCACAGACAGTGTAACTGTCCCCACAAAAAGTTACACAGAGAACTCAGGTCCCCATCAGGCCTTGAGGACCCCTCTCAGCATGTAACTTCCCTGGGGCAGTAGATCAGAGCTTCCAGCTCCAGATCAGACACTTGAATAAATATGGACATACCCAGCAAGAGCAGGCAGTGAGTACGGACGAGTATGACATTTGCAGTTCATCACTGAGTAATGGGATATGAACCTCTGCTTCAGCTGATACTGTCACACTTGCGGAGCTCCCATTTTCCTTTTCCTACTTAGACAGTGATCACAGTCACTCTTACATACTGTGAAAAGTTCAAAGCCAGACTTAATCTCTGGTCATCGCCTTATCACTTCAGAAACAGGTGCTAAAAAAAGGAGTGACAAAGAGACAAAGAAAATGAGCAAACTCAGCTTTGTAAACTGCAAAAGTAAGAGACTTAGTAAAATCTAGAGAAGTAGGAGGTGACAAATGATATGAGAATAAATTAAAGACAAGCAGTTAAATCATAAAAAAGAGAGAATTCAGGGTGTCAGACCTTCAAAGACAGGTTTTGCCAGACTAACCTGACAACTTCTCTGGTAAGATAATTGATTTTTCTAGGGCAGGGAAATGCACTAGATCTCATCTATCTGTGCTTCATCAAAGCATCTGATATGGGGACATACAGGAAATAGTTCAGCTGGAGAAGATGGAGACAAATACAGGATTTATAACAAGTATATAAAATTGCCTGATGAGGAGGTAATAATGGTTATGCTGAAAGCAAGCTACTGGTGTTGGATAAAGGTTCACAATCCTGAAGAATCTGCCATTAAATTAATTTAATTTGCTAAGTGTGCTAAGAAAGTTGGATTTGAACATAAATTTAAGAGATTTTGTATTTGCAGAAGAGGATAAGGGCACCATATTGTGAGACGTGGATTGACTTTAAATTTGGATGATCTGGAATAACAGAAGTAGGCTGAAAATCACTTAAGGAATAATAAAAATAATGTCTGCTATAAGCAGAAAACACAGAAGTTGGAAATTATAATGGAGAAGAAATTACAGTATGTACAATTTCTGTTCACTGATGGCCCTAATCAATGAATTCTAGTTGGAACAAATGTATGGAGAAAGGCTCACTGTTCCTCTGACCATACCAGTCTTTACTCTATGAAAGGATGTCATAGTTTTGCCCCAGCCAGCAGCTAAGCCCCACACAGCTGCTTGCTCACTCCCCCATCAGTGGGATGGAGGAGAGAATCGAAAGAGGAAAAGTGACAAAATTCCTAGGTTGAGGTAAAGACAGTTTAACAGGGAAAGCAAAAGATGCACACAAGCAAAGCAAACCAAGGAATTCATTCCCCACTTCCCATGGGCAGGCAGGTGTTCAGCCATCCCCAGGAAAGCAGGGCTCCATCACGCCTAACGGGGACTTGGGAAAACAAACGCCATCACTCCGAATGTGCTCCCTCTTTTCCTTCTTCTTCCCACAGCTCTATATGCTGAGCATGACATCATATGGTATGCAATATCCCTTTGGTCACCTGGGATCAGCTGTCCCGGCTGTGCCCCCTCCCAGCTTCTTGTGCAACCCCAGCCTGCTTGCTGGTGGGGTGGGGTGAGAAGCACAAAAGGCCTTGACTGGGAAAACAAACTAGACTGAATTGGTAGCAAAATGGAGAGGATGTAGCTGTTCTCTGTGAACATTTGTATAGTAGGGTACCTACCTGGAAAAGCACACTTCGAATAATTGTGAAATGTCTGAGTAACTAAACCCTTGACTGGATCTTAAACATCTTCTGCCTTCGGTATTCAGTTGCTTCTTTTGCCTTTGGTATTCAGTTGTTTCTTTTGCACAGACCATGTCTGGCTTCAAAAGTCACAGACCTTAGTATCTGCCAAACAGAGCAGCATTTGCTTATAGTCCAAAAGGAGAGCTGTGCAGCGTTAATACTGAGCCCCACGGTAGTGTGAACTTAGGTACATTCTTGTTCAACAAATTACAGCACCTTAACATTTTTGTCTTTTATCTTGGCCTCTCATCAGGCTTAGAAATCTGCCTGAGCTAATGCTGAGCTGTCAGTTTACTATATACCAAATAGACCCCATCCGTTCCTTTGTAGGTTGTGGCTATTAGTTATCCTTGGAGATGGAGAAATTCTGCTCCTATAGTGGTGCTTTTGGCCATAGCACCTGTCCAATACACCTGCTAAACCATGTTTTGAACAATAAAGTATGGTCAAAAATTGAGGTGCTTTGCTGTCTGACTCTGCCAGCTGTAACAAGTGTTCTTTGCAGTAAGATGCAGAGTCTAAAAAAGGCACAATCTTTTTAAATACTATTATATTAGGAAATGTAGACACAGTGGTGGGGGAAAAGTGGGAACAAAAGTAATTCAACAGCTGAATAGGACTGAAAAAAATGGTTTTGATTTTAGGATTGTGATGTATCTTTCTCTCTTTAATTTTGGTCAGGATTAACCCTTGAAAAGTCATGAGTGTAAAGAACCAATATTTGAGAGGTTGAATCCTCATTTTCTCTACCCGGATATAACATCCTGATACTTCTTAATTTCCAGATTTGCCTTTATATAAAAGGTCTGATTTGAACCAAGAAAACAGCAGTGCATAAAGAGGAGCAGAGATGAATATCAAACTGATGATGACGACCTCTTTTTAAAACATTTCATATACTGAACTTTTAGTAATTTGGGTTCAAGTTTCTTAGCAGAAAGTCCTTTCTTTGCCTCCAGTGAATTGAAATACCCAGATGTAAACTCCTTTTCTCTGTCATTTTTCGTTACTTTGCTGTCCAACTATATATTACCCATTGTTTTGAATTCATTAGATTAACATGAAACTGTTGGTGCCTAAGGATTTAATTTCTAATTTATGTAATTTACTTGAGGAAAATACACTGCCTCAGGATTCCTCAGTTTACTTGCAGTCTGCTTATTTAAGTGCACATTTTATTGATGTTCATGCACATGTATCACACTGCATATGAACAGGTCACTTATCCAAAAAATTTATATAAAACCAAATATTCATTTAAGTAGGTTCATCTAATACACAAGCCTTCGAAAAAGTTAAACCTTTCATTATGCCCTTCAATAAATTCCTAGTTTTGTCAAATGTTTATATAAAGGTTGAATCAAGCACAGTCAAGGGCTTTACGATTATAAAAATCTGCAGCAACCACCTGGTGTTGAAATTGGGAACATTATTTCCAATATATTATAATTTCATCAGTTACAGTGTTTTAGGTATTTAACACCAATACAGCTTTTCACAAGCTGAAGTGAACATCTTGAATTTTTTCCAGAAAACAATATGAAGCTCATTCATCTGGGAAAGAACTGAGATAATATTTTATATCTAATATGATTAAGTAAATAAGCATCTGTGATTTCTATGAGTTGTAACATCTTCTTGGGCTTCAGGGTTAGCCCAGTGCAGAGCAGATGTCTGTATTCTGATCTGATAAGGAAGCTTAGGCAATTGCAATGGCAAAATAATTTTCGAGAGGTTTGTTAATAAGTAACTAGCCTGACACAAATGTAAGATGGCATTCTTGGATGATTGTGCCATCTGAGATCCTCAAGTCATTAAAGGATCCAAGAACAACTCAAACTGCAGGGCTTTGGAAAGAGAAATGGAAAAGATGTCCTGCTACTGGGCAGAAAAAATATTTTGCCAGAACCTTAGTCTCTTTCCTTCACTTCACTGCTGAAGATTTACCTTATATTTCAGCTCTTATATCCATTCACATCCCAGTATTTAAGGAACAGTGTGATATAGAATCATAGAATTGTTTTGGTTGGAAAAGACCTTTAAGATCTGTCCAACTGTTGACTGAGCACTGCCAAGCCCACCACTAACCATACCCCATGTGTCACATCTACATGTCTTTTAAATACCTCCAGGGATGGTGACTCAATCATTTCCCTGGGCAGCCTGTTCCAGCAGTTGACAACCCTTTCAGTGAAGATTTTTTTCCTAATATCCAATCTAAACCTCCCCTGGCACAACTTGAGGCCATTTCCTCTTATCCTATCACTTGTTACCTGGGAGAAGAGACCAACACCCCCCTGGCTACAACCTCCTTTCCAGTAGTTGTACAAAGTGATAAGGTCTCCCCTCAGCGTGCTTTTATCCAGACTAAAAAAACCCAGTTCCTTCAGCCACCCCTTATAAGACTTGCTCTCTAGACTCTTCACCAGCTCCACTGCCCTTCTTTGAAGGCGCTCCAGCACCTCAATGTCTTTCTTGTAGTGAGAGGGTCAAAACTGAACAGAGTACTCCAGGTGTGGCCTCACTAGTGCCTAGTCCTGCTGGCCACACTATTTCTGATACAAGCCAGGATGTTGTTGGCCAACTCGGCCACCTGGGCACACTGCTGGCTCATACTCAGCCAGCTGTCGACCAACACCCCAGGTCCTTTTCCACTGAGTAGCTTTCCAGCCACTCTTCCCCAAGCCTTACTGAGGGGGCACTCAATCTCCTCATCCAGATCATTGATAAAGATATCAAAGAGAATTGGCCCCAATACTGAACCCTGGGGAACACCACTTGTGACCGGCCACCAGCTGGATTTAATTCTGTTCACCACAACTCTTTGAAAAACTTTTAATAGAGATTAAAGAGAGGAGTCTCACTGTGGAGTCAGGGAGCGAGGTTGGCTTTGGGGGTGGGATTTTTTTGCAGCTTTCCCATTTCTGATGAGTATGAAAGTATGGGAGTGCTGTACACAGGGACTAGAATCCCTTTGGAGGGTCTATATGTTAACATAAAGAGTATCTTAGATTGTACCAGGCTCAAAAACATTCCCAATACCACCAATCCTTACACTGCTTTGCTTCAGTCTTGTTCTTTGAGACAAATTAGAGCAGCAGAAACAAGTTATTAACGTGGAGAGATGGTTTCTTAAAACCATTTCAAGCTTCTTTGTACCTTACAGAGTATCTCTTCTTTGTTTTTTAAAATGACAGTAATATAAGGAATGCAGACACAGTGTGGTAAATAGTCCTAGTTTTGCTTAGTGGCAGTACAAAGACATTTGATATGAGGTATCTTGTAGCTGTTGATGATAAAATGATACCTTAGGTGGCATAGCATGCCACTCTTGTGCTTTGCACTGATGCGGTAAACTGGGACAGCTATTCACCCTCACAGTAGGGTTTCCCTCTCAAATCTCTTCTGAAAACAAAGTGCAAAAGGGACCTATTAGGGTTATTTCCCTAACTGATGGGACCAATTGGTGAATGGCAGTGGCCTTCCACTAGTGGGCAACAGTGTCATCAAAAGGATTGGTGACTATTCCTCTTTTTGTCTATAACTAATGCCTCTCAGCTACATCTGCAGACTATGGTGGTCAGAGACGTTTAAGCATGAAGTCTTCAGCACTTTAGCAATGCCAATCAGCAGAAAACCTAGCAGCACATTCACCTGTTTAGAGATTAAATGTGATACTCTCTAAAAAGCATATGACAACTTTGAAAAAGCATACAAATCATAATAGAACAAAATATGAACCAGGATGAGCTATTGGGGGTAGTTTATGGCTTATGCTATTTCAAAACTATTGTCTCAGACTTTGACTATTGTGCATAAAATGCTACTGCTGACGGAAATTCTCCTTTTAATTTTAATAGCTGTGACACTTCATATAGCTCAAAATTTCTGCACGGTTGTGCTGCATGCCCCAGTTGATGTACGTTTTGTCTCTTTCTTATGTATGCCACTAAGACACTTACTTTCTAAATCTAAGTGAGAATGTGACCTTTTCTTGATTATTCCTGGTGACATGTTTTGATTTCTCTTGTCTTTCTGTCTCGCTCTTCATAACGCTTCTTTTAATTATGTGTATGCATCATATGCAACCTAGAAACTTTTCTTGTTATTCTGTGCAGATATTTCTTCCTGAGATATCTCCACTGCCTTTCCCATTTTCACCCTTTTAATTCTATTGAATATCCTCTCTGCTACCTTTCACGTTTTGCCTTTACCATTTCTATTTATAAAGCTAATAAAATACCAAGGAATCATTCTGACCTTTCCAGGTAATCAATATTAAGGATAGTCAGCTATCAGCAAATATTGTTTCAGACAATAATTATATAGAAGAGTGGCAGTTTCTCATTCATCACCTGAAGAAGATGTCTGGGAGAGGAAATAGGAATACCTTAAGTACCTGAGATTTTGCTTCAGAAACATCATTTTTGACACATACCCATTAGCTGGGCTTGGTTGTGCATAGTGTCTGCTTTAAAGCAGAGTGTTGGCACTATTAGCAGAAAGTGGTCCGTTCTGTCAACTCTTTCTCAGCATAATTGCTCCGTTGATGACAAATGACTGTTCAAACTACCAGCACAATGGTTTATTGTCTTTGTGCAAGGGAGGCACTTTACCAAAATTAAAAGTGAAATAATGCTATTGGATTTCCAGCTTATTAGCAAAAGAGCAAGGAGAATTTGGGGTGAGAGGAAATGCCTGCTGTTCGTTCTGGAGACTGAAGCATTTGGTAAGCATACTTGTATAGAGGGAATTATACTGAAGTGACGAAAATTTCAGAGCAGGAAGCGTGGGATTGAAAACAGAAGGGTCATGCTATCCTAAGGGCCCCTTTTCAAGGTTAAAAGAAACCATGGGTTCTTCCTATAGGCTTCTTTTATTTGCTTATAAATAAAGATGATGGAGGGAGAATAATGTTCAGCCAGCTGGTGTCCTCAGATGCTCCCTAGAGTGGAACAGAAAGATAAGCAATTATTGGCAAATAAATGGCAAACTACAATTACTCCTCAGAGAATGTAATACTTCTCCACAAATGAAAATGCTCCATACTTGGGGGGGGTTAGGAGGTGGAGTGGGAAGGGGAGGACTTTAAAATGTGTAAAGTGAAAAAATAGAAGGCCATTAAGAAAAATGGTATTGTCAGATTTCAAAATTGCCTGATGCCTTTGAATCTTAATTTATTTCAACAAGCCTTTATTTCCACTTTTCTTTACCTTTTTATAACATCTTGCTAATTTTTTAGCTTTCCTGACTCCAAAACTGATTCCTTGTAGCTGTCTATATTTTCCAGCTTAACATTTTATAAACTCAGCTTTAATTGAAAATGAGACTTTTTTTTTCTTGAGGAAAGAGAGGAGACCTGGGCTCAGTTACTTCAGAAATCCCAATCTCTTGCCATAATAATTGATAATGACAGAAACATTTCCATTGCAAATGCAACTTGTATCTGTAAACCACCTTTTATACGCAGAGATCCTTTGCCAGCGATGTGAATCCCTCTGCAAACACAGAACATGCTGCAGGAACAAGGCCTTGATTCCTGCTGGTCGAGATCTTTAAAAGAACATAAATATGAGACACGTGAGAAAGCCAGTGAACCTTCTCCACGTTCAGCCATTGAGAGCAGAACTGTGAAATTATAATTTGAAACACTTAGCATCTGAAACCCTTAGCATCTGAAATCTCCATAGGTCTGTAACCTAAGACTTATTTACCAGTATTGTAAGGTAATTTCGATATCTAAGCAGAGGTGATCAGGTAAATAGATTCTGCTGCACAAAACAAGCAACAATGGTTTTTGCACTGGTCATGGACCAAATTGACAAGTGTCATCTCACCAACCTTTAAATATCTTTAAAGAATACCCGTACATCTGAGCTTATCACACAGCAGAGCTCCCTTTATAGTTAGTGCAGAGAAATAGGTACTCGTAGGCACGAGTCATCTGATATATTTTAGATTTTTTTCTCCATAGGTCTGTAACAGGAGCCTGGTGCAGCAAGTCTACATACAGATGTCTACAACACCTACATCTAGAATTAGTCTAAATGGACTTTGCTGGAAATACCAATGAAAGGAAATAAAATGGCATCTAATGTCTTGTAACTTGTATACAGAGTTTAAATCAAATTTAAGATGAGACTTGGGTAATCATCCTCATTCTTTTTAACAAGACACACAGATCATTAAACAGAGCAAATCACAAAGATGTGCTTCCCTTAACAGATGTCAGTATCATTGTAAAACAAAGAGGTCTGCTTTTTGTTAGACAGTTGCAAGAAATAGATTCTGAAATATACAGAGACTGAATGGAAGAATCATATTTCTGCAGCAGCACCCAAACTATAAACTATAAATTAAAGCTGGGATTTGCACAGTTTATCTCAATGGACAAAGTAAACCTGACTTGTTCTGAATTCAGGATGTTTAACACCTACACAAAGAACATCTAGACAGAATACATGCAGTAAATCCAATGTATCTGTCATTTATGATCTCTTATGCATTTGGTGTGCAAATGTTCTCTAGTCCAATAAGTGGCCTTTCCTGCACATGCAGGTGATCCACACCACATGTACACATTTGATTGATCAGTTAGACTATGTACATGTAGATTGATCAGTTAGACTATCTACATGTAGATTCATGTCATATGATCACACACTAGTCAGAGTAGATTCAAAAATCCAAATAAGCTATCAAAATCATGTCTTTCCACCCAGGATAAATTTCTGTGCCATTAAGGCGGCATACAATAACCGTAAATAAATTAATCTGAACAAGTTCTTCAAAAAGTATGGGAAAATTATAAGGTAATTCACATTTGAATCAAATACATATACTTGCATTAATAAAAGACACAACAAAACCTACTCCAAAGTGATGTTTGCTGTTCATACAGCACAATTATTTCCAAGGTAGGCAGGTCTTTTAGCCCCCTCCAAAAATCCAACAGAATTTGCCATCACCTAAAAGGCAAAATGCAAGGAAGTATACATTAATGTGGAAGTATCATGAGGAGTGGGTTAAGAGACATTTTCTGTTAAGTAGTTTTTCATTTCAGTTTTTGATTACTGATTTTTTTCTGTCAATCTTGCAATTTTTATCCCCTTGTCCCTCCTACAGGAATGAGTACCATTCATATGAAATTGGTAGCAAGAGCAAAGTCCAGCAAGACTCTGGCACTTCTTTTATGGAGGCAGAATTTCACCTGAAAGTTATTTCTTCTCAGCTACACAATGTGGTGTCCAGTCTCACATGGCTGAAGTACTATGTGCTAGCCTTTTAGCAGAGCAAGCAAATTTTTATCCGCCTCAGTTGTGAGGATAGAAGAAGCTGTTGTAACATTGTGTTTCGCAGTGGGCTTGGTTTGTCCAATGTCATGCTTTGATGCAAAGAGAAGTTCCTCCTGCAATATCTGTGTTTTATGTATGAGCTATGGCACAGGTTTCCCTCCCAGGGAGACATTTTTGGACATGAGAAGGCTCCACCCCATCCCAACCTCAGTCTGGTTTTACAGCCAAAGCATCACAGCAGACTGCCAAAATGCCCCAATCTGAGCTCCTGTTCAGGGCTCACACCATCCTTCCAGCCACATGACTCAGAATTTGCTGTCTCCTGTGATGAGACTTGAGCAAGATGAGAGGTTCTCTCTGAGAGCCGGAATATCCCAGGCAATCAAGCCGACAGCAAGCCTGTTCCTGGATAAACACAGATTTTCTACAGCAATTGCCACAATGCACAGAAATACCCACATCTGCTCTCAAACCAGAGGCTGTATAGATATCTCTGTGGTGAGGTAAAACCTCTGCATCTCAGCAAGGTGGAAAGCTGCACTGATCTGGAAATGTGGATGATGGGACCCAAGGCAGCATCTCTGCACTGTGCTGAGTCCACCTACCAGTTTCTCCAAGCCAGCTTGGGCATCTTTAACACAGCACTGCAATATAAAATGTGAATGATTGAGTCTATCTGCACTCAACAGAGATTTCTTTTCCACTGCTCTGCAATATCACTTACTGCAAAACAAAACTGTCATAAACACTCTCACTCCCTTGCACAACCCTATCAAGCAGATGACAAGATAATTTTTATTTTGTTTCATATTTCAAACTCTTGAGGAGTATTTACTTTTGTTTTAAAATTTAGGACTAAATTTTTGGGTGTCTTATAGAATTTGTTCTGACTTGTTCAAAGTTGCTTTTCAGTTTACATATTTTTTATTTATTTTTCAACATGGTACACTCCAATGAATTAAATTAATGCAGTTGTCATAGAGTATTATGGATGCTTAAACCTTGGTAAAAATAGTTTAATCATATTTCTTCCTATATTCTTTAACTAAAAATCTACTATCCAAGGCATAATTGTATCAAAATTTAAACTTTAGTACAATATTTAATTGAGCTAAATAGATAGAAAAAAGCTTAGAAATAGTTAGGATACAGGAATTGAGGTAAAACACTGTTGTGTTTTGTTTATAAGACTTAATCATTCTCAGTCTGCCTCCAAGATGCTACGTGAGGTGTCACGTGGCTTGTAGTAGAATCAGAAAACCTACAAAATCAGGGCTATATTTATCAGGTCACTCAGTCAATGGGTTTCCGCATCCTGGATGAAAGCCCGAATGGTCATGAACAAGAGATGTTCAAAACTGTAAGACTCCTACATGCAATTTCTGCAGTAGAAGAAAATTCACCAAGTGCCTTTACACATAAACTCCATATAATCATGTAAAATATATGTAACATATATAGAGGTGTATACAGGTACCTCCAACAGACAAGTATCTATTCACATACTGGATGGTGAGAAATGAAAGTTGAAAGTATTTAGGAGTCAGAAAAAAGCATATAAGCAGCATGAAGATATGGCTAGCAAAGTGACTTCTGTGCAGTGTGTTTTGCAATGGTATTTCAATTATCTGGTGCTTCACAAAAAGTGTTTGCTTTGTTAAACTCTTTCTTTATTTATTTCTATACAGCCTAAAATAAACAAAGTGGACTGGGTGGTAATTTCTTCTTTTAGGGAGAGAAGCTTGTATGGGGAAAACACTGCAGAAAACTACAACAAATAACTTACCATGTCTCCTGGCATAATAGGAAAATTGATATGTTGAAATGTCAGTTACCAGAGAGAAACAGAGCATCAAGGGGAGGACAGCTGCTAAAATGGGCTGGAAATATCTGTACGTCAGATGAAATGCATTGGATATAAGGTATGGGAAGCAATATTCCACCAGTCTTCTGAGATGTCCTGTTACTTACATTTTTTCAGATAGGCATGGTCTCTTCAAGACTTTTAAGTTATGCCTCTAGTCTCTGGCAGTCTCCCTTTCTAGTCAGTGGCAAAGGGAAAGCACCATTCATATATCTCTTTTGGAAAGGTATAGTATAAAACAGATAACTAGCCTAGATAGCTTAAGTAAACTGCTGTCAATAGCAACTGTGGGCTCTTGAGTGAAAGGACAACAGACCATTTCCATCTCCTAAATCACTCACATGTACGGCCATGGAGCATGTATTGACCAAAGGTGAGATCATAACAAACACCAAGAAAGTTCAGTGTCAAAAGTAAAGCAGGACGTAACAGTTGTTAGTTCCAGTCTCTACTGTTCAATCACACAGTAGACACGACCAGTCTTCAAAAGCCATGACTCTCCAAATGCTGCCACCTGCAAGTGTACAACATCGTGGATTAAATCAGAGTGGTGAATCTGAACCTCAATTGGAGCTCAAGAGCAGCAAGGATGTGTCTCAAAGAAGTATTCTATAGTTGCAAATAAAAGGGTATAATTTGGTGCAACAGATGAAACTATCACGGCCTTCAAACTTCATACACAACTCCAAAAAGAACAGTGCCAGCATTTATGTTCACAGAGGAGTCTGGTATTCATACCTGGGAAGCCAAACACTGTATACTGAAGCTGAATGAATGGGAAATGTCAGTGCATGCACACACGCGTGCATGCACACACACACAAAAGTTTTCACCAACCTCCCCACTCTTAACGTGAGAAACTACACCACCCTGTGGTAAATGTAAATCTGCTACACAAATTGCTAGCTGGCATCCAACAATATTATATCCCTTTGTCCAGGGCCATTATGTTTTTTCTCTAGGATGGGAGAGCTCACTGGATGAATAGGCAATAAACACTACAACCTACAGTCTGTTGGGAGAGACTGAAAAAAACATTAAAGCTTACTACATTGAGAATAAATAAGATTACATGAAGTACCACACGAGTTTAAGTAGCCCCCTCAGTCTTGGTGGCATTCCTCCCTTAGACAGCAATGGGTTGGCAGGAAGCTAGCAAAGGGTGTGATGGATTTGAGGCAAATTTCCCTTGGCAAGTGTTGGAGTCTTTATGGAATTGAAAGTAATAGGAAAATGGGAGGAAAGGCATGGGAGAGGCATGGCCATGCCAAAGCTGCTGTACTGTACTTTGTGTTTTTACTAGAAATTTATTTGATAAGCTGACAGTGTTACCATATATTACTCCAATCTGTACTTTGCTCTGCATAAATGCTTCCTCCTCTCCCTCTCTTCTTTCTCCAGTATCCTCAGCCAGACTAGTGGTGTAGTGCAGCTGCTGTGTACTATATCACAGCTATGATTTGCCTGCTCTAGGGGACTTTACCCTGGCGTGCAGGTTTTTGCCTGCTCAGCTGGGGATATGCACCCTAAACCTTCGTTTCTACTGGCACAGATGGGAAAAGGAAAAACCTATTTCTGGCTATGTTTCCTGAACACTCAATGCTTTGCAATATTGCCACCCTCAAGACATGAAAAATCAGTTGATCATATGCTGAATATCGAATTTTCTTTGAAACAGTTTTAAGATTTTAGCAAAGCTTCTCAAGGAAGTGAAAATAGCATCTGCCTGCCCTTTTCTGTGTAAGCCTCCCAGTATCCTTCCCCATAGCTGCTGAAGTTGTTAGCCAATTTCAACAAAATCTGCCAGAAGAGTAAAGATTCGAAGGAAATATTGTCATGAGTATAGACAGTTGAATAGAGGAGAGAAGCACAAATTAATGCCTCATCTAGCATAAATTTTGTCACCCAAATTCAATAATTATCTATTTTCTTTGCCCTGATGGCAGCTCAGCACATACGTACCAGTCAGCTGAGCAGCACAAGTGCAACCTGGAAGCACCCACGTCCTGGGGATCTTCTTGCTCAGCTGCTGACCAGGGAACAGATGGGGCTGCAGAGGAGGTAAGGGACATGGTAGGGGACCTGCCTGAATTGCCAGAAGGCAGAGTCATTCCCATTTAAGGGCAGGGGAGCAGGGACAAGGGGAGGACAGTGTGGACAGAGAGGATAAAGGACATACATCCACAGGAATTGTGTTTTCTTAATGTCATTGTTCACAACAAAATAATTTTTTGCAGTGGCTCCGTATACTCCATCTTCCGATAATCTTAAAGCAGCCTTTGTACTTTGATGGGTTCTTTGCATTAACTGCTGCCTCCAGGCATGCGTAACCTCTGTCTAGCTTTTATTTCAACCTCTCTGGCCCAAAGTCCGCATTAAGTTTTTTTATTTTTTTTAATCCAACATTTATCTTATTCCAATCCAATTTTATTTCTTTGCACATCAGTCCTTGCTGTCTATCTGGAAATTAGAATATGTAAGTGGTTTTTGAACTTCATAAAACACAATACCTCATTGCTGTTTTTACTAGAATCAATTTTATTTAAACCTCAGCTACTTTTTTCATTATTTAAATTAATTTTAAGGTCATAACACTTTTTATCCTCTCTAAATGAGGATGGAAAATAGGATTGTCTGGAAAATACCCTGATAATAAAGTTTTATCTCCTATCCTGGTTTCAGCTGAGGTAGAGTTAATTTTCTTTCTAGTAGCTGATATAGTGCTGTGTTTTGGATTCAGGAGAAGAACAATGTTGATAACACACTGAGGTGTTTAGCTGTTGCTGGGTAGTTGTAGTCCCTACACCAACTCAAGGACTTTTCAGCTTCTCACACCCTGCCAGGTGCACCAGAAGCTGGGAGAGCACAGCCAGGACAGCTGGCCCAGGCTGCCCAAAGGGATCTTATTCCCTGCCGTATAATGTCACGCTCCCTATAGACCTGGGTAAGCCAACTGGGAGGTATATTCGCTGCTCAGCTGCTCGGAAACAGACTGAGGATTGAGTTTTGGGGTTTTCTGCATGCGGTGAGCAGTTGCATTTGTGCATCACTTGCAGAGGAGGAGGAGGATGATGATCATTATTGTTGTTACTATTATTATTATTATCCTTTGTTATCCTATTAATCCGTCTTTATCTCAACCCACGAGGTTTTTTCCCATTCTCCTCCCTACCCCCTTGGAGGGGAGAGGTGAGTGGCTGGCTGCTGGTGCTTAGTTACCAGCTGGGATTAAACCACAGATTGTTTATTTTTAATTTGTTGAGAAACAAACCTTAACTCTTTCAGTGCCATTTTGGCAATGTGGAAATCCTTGGGAAATGCCATAATTAAGAGCATGTTAAGTAACAATTGTTCTTAATTATGAGTATTTTACTGGAAGAAAAAACCCCATCATTTTACCTGTAGATTCTTCTTCAGAGATTTTCTAATAGGGACCATGTTTCTGAGGGTGGTCTCCTGTGTTTGAGACTGTACTCTAAATAAACTGAGAAATTAACTTAATCCCATCAAGATAACAGCAAGCCCTATTCCACTCCATCATATATTACTAACATCTTCTATACAAGGACAAGAGATATTGGTGAATCCCATCTGGCAAGTAGAAATAATCGTAACTAAGCTTTATTAAATGAAGACAGTTTTACACCTCGTTTACAGGTAAATCATCTAAAGAGCACTCCTGAAACTGTCACAGAGATATTAACAACTTTTAATTCACATTAGATTTTTTTCTGCTGGTGAAGGTTAGTTTTTGTCTCCTTTCTAGGAACTCACTGTCAAAACAGTTTGGCATAGAAGAGGATGAGCTGTTAGTTGCTTGGATTACAGCAGAATTTCAGTATCTCATTAAATGCATTAAGGGGCAGGGTGGAAGATTACTTTGGCAGCACTTTTGGAAACTCCATCTCATCAGTGATACTGAAGTCCCGGCTCTGTCTGTCACATTATAGAAATAACAGAGGTCAAGTGCTTGCTTCATTTTGAAGCTCTGTTGGCATTTGTGTGCAAGGAGATGTGGAGTATAGGGCTATCTGATTTATAAAAATATCTATCTGTGGAACAGCTGTTCAATAAAAGAAACAAAGAAAATGAGAAAATTAAATACACAGACATGCAATGGTCAGAGACAATCTCAAGGATGACACCTCTCAAATCACCAGATGATGGCCCTGGGGAGCATCACCAAGGGCAGCTGTGGGGACATTCACACAAATTTGTAGCTGATAAGGAGGGGGAAGCAAGATTAACGTGAAAGCAAACTCATGGCGTACTTGAGACTGTGTAAAATTTCCTATGGGATGTTTTAAGGGGATATGGGAATCTGTGAAACTTTTTATGGGAAGGGACAAAGGCAGGAAAATAGAGGGATAATGGTATTTCAGGGAAGAACAAGTGTGGAAAAGAGAACTGAAGGGGAAGCAAAAATGGCCAGTCACACATAAGCAAGATGCTGACCAGTACTCTTGTCTGGCCAAGCCCTGCACCTGATCACTGCCGTATGTACTATCTTCCTATTAAATCCTCTTCCTGTTTTCTGTGTCATCTTGCGCTCTATTCCCTATGTGAGTGCAGTTCTGTGCATGTTTGCTAGCAAACTTTCAAGTTGGACTAGATACCGCAGGAGCACATCAGCCTTATAAAGACCCAAGGTCTGAGCTGATGTCGGGGTGATAGGCCTGGGATCTGGGCAGGGATGTCAGATGGACTTGAGTCTGTGAGTGTGTGCGCCTGTAAATCCAGAAAGTGAGGGTGTGTGGAGGTACCACCAGCAAGCTTCAGTCACAGTCAGATGGAAGGGAGGAAGAGCACGTGGCTGTCCGTGTTGGCCATGTCCATGCAGGTCTGGGGGTTGACAAAGGCACTGTGCTGTCTCTGCTGGTCTGTGAGGTCCTCTGTGTGTGTGTGTGAGCGTGTGTACGTGTGAGTGTGTCTCTGTGCATCTGTGTGTGAGTACTGGCGATACGTGTTCAGCCTCGCTGCTGGCTGGACCTGGGCACAAGGCGTTAATGCATCCATGGGACTGAGACAAGAGAAACACCCAGATCTGAGAGGACATCAGAGTCAACCGCCTTTAAAATTAGGTATCCTTTCTCTCGCCTTCAAGTCATTATTCTCATTAACATTTGAAGAATGTCAAGATTAGAAGCTGAAGAGTAGCCATATTGTAATTGATGTGGTTTCATATTGCTATTACCAAGAAATTTAGGAAGGAAAGATAAAAAAGCTACTTTTATAAGTGAGTTTAAAGGTCTGATGTCATAAGCTTCAAATCCACATTATTTTTCTCTTTGGTATACTTCGTGTTATACAAAAATTTCTTCTCAATCATAAGAGCTTGTCACAGAGATGTTTCCCTTTGAAATAAATTTTACATCTCTGCCAAACTGGTATCTGATGGTTTAGTTAGGAGAAATGTATCCTGTTTTTTGTAAAAACACCTCTTGATTTGATTTTCTTTTGGCCATACACTTAGGAGTTACAACCTTCCCTTTGGGTATATTTACAATTTTCTATTAAAAATATCACATTTCAATGCAAAGAACAAATTGATCTAGCACTTATTTATAGCTTCAAAAATGTTGTGATGCATTATGTATTCTAAAACTCTTAAATGTTTAAAGTTTCTGCTTTATTTTTTCAGTCACACTCAGGAGTAATAAATTCAGCTGACTGGTGTTATTTTCCTTGACATTTGAGAACTGTCTATGTTTGACAGAAATCAAATACTATAAGCTTGAACATTTCACCTAAGTAAGCAATTAAAATAAATAAGAGATCATCTTCTGTAACTGTTGTATTAAAAATTTAAGCAATTTTTAAAATCCAGCAGGAACAAAGCCATCATACAGTAAAATTAGAGCCTTACAGAGTTATAATTCTCCTGAATCTTGTTTTTTTCTGAGGTGCTGGCATTTGTCTCTCCCTTTTTCCAACAGTAAATATTATTTTGCTAATAAATTGACAAGGATTCTTCATTTATTAACCAGAAACTCATGACACAGACATCAGATATGTCTTCTCTCAGTATTAACTGGAAACAAATTAGTACCATTAAAAGGGCAAGTGTTTTTCTTAATTGGAAGGTCATTTGCTTAATTTGCACCATTTTCCTCAGAAAAAATATGCTAATTACAACTTAGGTCGATTCTAGAATTTGAGCTTTATTAATCTTACCCTTGTTCTGCTTCATTCTTTTTACTGGTATTTTGACAAGCTGAGAATAGCACCTGTGTTTGAGATGAGGTGGTGCAAAAGTATTGCTATGAATGCTAACTACCATTTGTCTAAAACTCTATGACCATAGTGCTGGAGAATGAGTGAGATGGACCATAGTATGACTTGCATAAGACCTCAAAATCAGGTAATGTCACACCTGTAAATAGAACTCAGTAGCACCACTGTAGACCTTCTGCTTGTCCTTTAAAATTTACCTGCCTTAAGGAGGTGAATACTTTAATAGAGAATGGAAATGTTGAAATGTTGAAATACAACACTTTTAGAAGTACAGAATTAAATCCCAAAAGTACAGTGGAGATATAGTCTCTGGGGTTAGTTTTTTAGAAATATTAGCTAACTATTGCAAAACACAGAACTAGTCCTGGATTCTGAATCTCTTTGAAATTTCAGTATATTCATATTGCACAGACAAGTTGAATTATTCTGTGCAAAATAATTATGCCTACTTTATGATTCATTGCTTGCACTCTGGCACCATCCTTTTTGCTTTTTCAGGAGAAAGGAACATAACTATTCCCGGAATATGTTATAACTATGCATAAGTAAATCAACACTTCAGAAACACTATTAGCAATAATTCTTCTCTTAAGCGGAAATCCTCCTCTAATAATTTAAAGCACCAGTGAAGGCTGACCATGTCTTCACCCTTTCCCACTCATCAAACTAATTAACTTGACTGTAACATCACTGTTGTGAGTATTGTTTCGCACCTGCCATTATTCCTTGCTGCAAGGCTGATCACTTGGGATAAAGTGGTGGCTCTTTGCGGAAACAATGAACAAAATGTTCAACACAAATACAGAGGTTTTTTTCTGAGAGGTAGGGGTCAAGAGGGCAGGGGACACATCTCATGCTGACTGCAATTCCTGCGTATCAGAGAACCAGAGCCCATAAAGAAGCAGCTGTTGAACGCTGCCTGTAAAACAGTGGCTTCTAACTACACAGCTGGAGGTGCTACAGAGGAGAAATAAAAACGACCACATCCCAAACAATCTACCATGCAGGGAAAAGCTCTCACTCACATTGCAAGATGGATGAGTTCTAAGTTCAAGTCCATCACCTGCAGCTTTTCAAAAGAGGAACAGCACATATAAACTTTTACATTTAAATGCACAGTAGCAATGATATTCCATTGTATCAACTCACTTAGACTGCTGCAGTGCTAGCAGATGTGTAGTCTAGTTGTGTTGAGATATCCCAATTTTTGATGACACACCAATGTCATGCAAATGCCATATGGATAAATTTGAGTGATTTTATGAGCGTGTTTGAAAAGTATCCATATAAACCTAGCATTTTGTTACTCAACAGGTCTTCACCATGTGTGCACTGAGAGTCTGTTCTGCTCATTACCTAACTAAAAAACAAACAAACAAAACAAACCAAAACAAACAAAACAAAACAAACCAAACAACAACAACAACAAATTTAAAAAAATTTAAAAAAAATAAAAAAAAAGAGCCAAACCACCTTTCACTTGTGCTTCTCTTGATGCTGCATTGCCAGTGCCATCACAGTCTGGATTCTCCTCTTTCCCGTGCACATGGAAGGAAAGAGTTGTTAGTTTGGCTTCATCTGCACGATGTTTATTCTTGTTGATCACGAAATTGATCATCGTAAGCTTAGAAATAATATCATTGGCTTTCAGATTTCTGGCTCAATATTCATTCTGCTACTCAGAAAGCCCATCTTCCTCCTTCTGCACTGCTGGCTACCAAACTGCCATTTGTAAAATCCTGCGTGAATAAGTATTGAGGTGACTAAGAGGAAGAATTTATTCCTTAGCTCCAGCTGTTTAAAACACCTTTTTCAAGTCACAAGAAGTTCAACATTGTCATACCTTTCATAAGCAAATTGTGAGGGTTTAGCCCTGAACCTTGACTCATAAAGGAAAGCTATTTGGATAGCCACATTCATATATATAGATAGTAGCTATCTAGAGAATTAAAAGTAGGATAGTCTTCAAACAAGCAGATTTTTGTCTCTGCTGGTGCAGCTACATCATCTTCACAGTTATGCCAGGCTACCGGACGTGACCAGCAAAAGCTAGACCAAAGCATGGGAAATCTGCCAGCCACAGAAGCTTTGCAGGCCCTTTGTCCTCCACAGGAACCTCTGACTACATTCAATTGCTTAAACTATTACACTTGTAGAGGTAAACTGGCTTAGAGCTCAGCCAATTTAGCACTTCAGCACTTCAAATTTTATATGCATAAAAATGCTTAAAGGCTGTAGGAGAGCTGTAAGTCACTTTGCCTCTACAACCGTGAAATCTTAAGGAGCTCAGGAGGGCGAAGCACTATCACTCTTTGCTAGTTTAAGCCTCCTAGCACAGAGGACCTAGGAAATAGCTTCGCTGGGTTTGAGGCAGTCGGGATGTCCCTGATGCCACTGAATTCTTCAAATACAGGAACAGAGCTGGTTGAAACAATCACATCCTTAAATGCTCGTCTGTCTTTAACCACTTCATCGTTAATATGAGTGCTGAGTGCTATGCTCTAAGCTCCTTGAAAATGCCTGCTTCCCACACGTTTCCTAAAGTGCAACAAAATGCAATGCCTTGGGAAGCTGGCTGACAAGTGCAGCTTTCTGTTTCCATCTCATCATGTTTCCTCTGAAAATTAATATAAAATTCACTGCAAACACACTTTTTCTGTGGCTGTCCCACAGGAGTTTCCCAAACCATCTTCTCAGACATTGTTAGTCATAGAAATGCATTTTTATGCATTTCATATGCATAAAAATCTCATTTTTATGTCCAGAATTATGTCTACCATCTTTTCAAATTACATTCCATCAAAAGTGTTTGACGTCAGCATGGCATAATATGGTTACACAGCAGTATAAGGGGAAGAAGGTTACAAGCAAGCTACTACACAGAGCATACCCACCCTTCTGCCCAGCTGCTGAGCTACAGCTCTTATCCAAAAGCTGCAGACTTTTACCAGGGACAAACAGGAAGTGATGGAAGAGCACTCAGGCCAGCTAGTCCAAGCATCTCCTGGTACCAATCCTGCCTCCGGCCCCATCTACAAACTTTTCCTGAAAAGGGAAGATAAATTATCTTAACCATACATATATGCACTTTTGAAGGCTGAGGCCGCTTCATTGTACCATCACTTTGATGCATTTTGACTTGTAAGTAACGCATAGCCTTAACTATAAGGCCTTATTCTGGGTAAGACTCTTCAAGCTGATTAATAGTTACACTGGTTTAAGCATGTATTTTATACTAAAGTGCTTGTGTTTATTCAGCGCCTAGTGTAGTGTATGCAGTTTCTTTGGCTAGCAAGCCCTGAGACAACATAAACAGTCACTAATAACTAGCTATACCACGGATGAGCAGTCTTTTTACTGCTGATATTTGAACAGATCTTTCAAGCACATCTGTCAACGTGCATAACTGACTGTTATCCAATAAAACCGCAGAAAAACTGTGGGTTGATATGGACTATATGAAGAAACAGTGTGGGCTGTAGATGCATCACGGGTTGTCAGTTCCCCATTCCCTGAACCACAAACAAGTCAGAGAGAATGGAGACAGGGCCCAAAATAGCTTCTTCTTTCTAAAGGAAGTGGTAACATTTCACAATGGTGTTAAAAATGTCATCAATGTATTTGTAAATATCCAGCATTATCACTGCAAGGTGAAATTTCTCTGAACTTTACTCATCTTTAGTGTTTAACTTGGATACTTAAGACTATTTTTTTAAACATTTTAATGTATGCAACTGGTCTTTGTCAGCAAGAGCAAATTCTTCTCAAGTATTTCTTCTGTTTCATTATCACAGGGAAAAATATCTCTGTGGAATCGTAAGATTCAGCTTGAAGTTTTACAGAAGTTATGCACGCAGGTGAGCAAACACACTCTTACGTTTGAGATTTACCTCTACTGGGTGTCAGCTGCTTGTAGTAGATCTTGAACTGTACAGATTTGTACATGTGAAAATGTGCAATAAGTAGGATCCATCTTGACTGCTTTATATATTCATAGCTTTTAACATCAGGGAGGACAAATACATAGTGAATAACAGTCTGTATTTTGGGGTAGTTATTTCCATATGAATCTGTACTCCAGTTCCATATTAAACATTACAAAATGCAGACATAAAAAACCCCTCTTTTTTCTTCTTTTAAATCACACTAACACAATGCAACATTCCTACCTTGAAAAATGGAAAGCAAAGTCAGTAAGAAAGGTGCTTCTTGCTACTTTATTCTATCGATATTTAAGAACCTTCTTCCAGAATAAATTCCCCGTTGTACACTCTGTTTTACAAAAAAATTACACAAAAAAAAAGGTCTAGACAACCTATAATCTCTGAGATTTAAAAAAAAAATCCAACCTAAAAAACAACTTATTACAATAATACTGGTAAGCAATAGATCAGATGATAAGGCAACAGATACTTATTCTGATCTTAACAGAGCATGGTGGAAGCTCCACCACAGCTGGAAGTGATACAGCTGTGGTACCTCAACAGCAAGTGAACCCTTGTACTGGCAGTGTTTATAAAGGCTCCTCTCTCTCCCCACACAAACACCATTAAAAACTTTAAGAATTATTTAATAGCAGATTATTTGCTATTAAACAGCTGTGTAGTAGTAAATTACATTATTTAGAAATCCCATGAACAGCATGAGAAAGGGGTGTCCTCAGGAGGAAGCACCCACAGAGCACCCTGCAGATGAGGCAGCAGCATCACCTCCAGGACCAAGCACAGGGACAGCCGGGGAGCTCAAGGAGGGTGCACAGAACCACACAGGCATATCAGGCTGAGGATGACATATATATTCATCCCTCTTCCAGTAACGCTGTGCACAGTGCCTTGAAGGCACTCTTCTCAAGCATATTGCAATGGAAGAAGAAAAATACAGTGCTGCAGACTGTCTTGAAAAATTATTCGCAGCTCTGTACGTGCAGTTGTGCACATGTGGTGTGCTGCGCGTGGGCTTTTCTTTTCCTCCTGGCATGCTGTGGTAGGAGACACTGCTGGATAAATACAAGTATTACCTTTATTACCCTTTGTTCCCTGAGCAAACTGAAATCATTACAGAGTTAGAACACATTCATTGTCTCAAAAAAAATGGCATCAGTTTCTGTGGTATTCCCAAGATATTTATTTATAAGTGCACATACTATCCAAAGCCTGAACTGTTAAACTGAAAATAAGAATAGCGTGTCTCCAAAGATCCTTTTAACAAGGTAAAACACTATTCCAGTGTTTTATCAACATTGCCAGCTCAAAACAGATCAACCTTCTGTTTTTCTGTACTAAAGCAAATTGTGTAAAATTAAAGTGAAAGGTCTGGCAAAGAACTGTATTTTAGAGTAAAACCCTGGTATCCAAACTGCCATACAGCCAAATACTGTAGAGTACAACCCAAACCCATATAGAAGTCCACTATAGAAGGAAAGTAAGAAAATGGCTTTCTTCAGATGTTGCATAGAGAAGCCGTGCCAGGTGTCTGGTACCTGCTTGAAGCCTCCAGAGAAATTGTGCATATCATCTTGTGACATTAGCACATGCCACCGTGGTATCAAGCCCTTTGTCTGCAAAAGCTGCTATCTCAGAGCAGATTGTCACTGACAATGATCATTTTCGCTTATTTTAGCAGAGTAAGTGCAATTACCAGCATCAGTGATATCAGACCATATCCAGCAAAGGTGTTTGGCTTCAGAGCGCTAATTTAGTTCATGTCACTGAGACTAGGAGATACATTTTTGTTTCCTGCAGCCTCTGGTGTGTAGCAGACTCTAGCTTCAGCCATGTATTTTAGGGATTCTTGGAGCTCTGTAGAACTGCCTCCTGCCATGTCTTTGGTGAATAGTTTGTCCAAACATTAAAAAGAGGATTATAGCTTATTGAATCAGAAAAGGACTCTCAGCAAAAGAAACTGGCCAGTTACTTACACACTGAAATGCTCCAAACAGCGGTACTGGCCAAATACCATCTGGTTTAGATTTTTGGATGAAACATGGGTTTCCAACTGGATTTCCAAACATCAGACCTTTGAGGGTTCATTTATTAACCACAAGTGAAACAAGCTGTCAGTTGACAACGTGCCATCCTAGGTGAGTGCGTGCAGCAGCAGATTTCCACTGACACCACCGTCTGCTCCCTCTTCTAGGACAATTGATTTAAGTGTTGACACACAGACATTTAAAGATCACCCAGGCTAGAAATTTTATATTGCTTAGCCACATTTTATTTTCGCCAATCTGTTACAGATCGTCTCTTATTACTATCTACTACTCCATTTCTTTACCCTAGTTATTCCTTAGCTCTTTTATTACCAATGCTAATGCCTGAATCACTAATCTTGTCATGTTTACAAACACTATTCTTCATGTGAAAGTAAGGCAAGAAGGAACCTCCTGCTCACATGAGGAGTCTCCAATCTTTACAGTTCAGAGGGTCAAGAACCAGAATCTGAATAGAAAAAAATCTCAAACATCCAGGGACAACACAGTATCCAGCTCAAGAGAGTTCTGCTACCACCTGAATGAATATGTTGCTCTAAATCACTGGCCTCACTCATGCCAACATCCTGCATATGTTTAACTTAATGAACTTTGAGTAATTCCATTGTAGTGCATAACATCAAGCATTTATTTAACATTTTTCTGATCACTTACACATATAAATAAATTATAGGCTGTATTAATTAGCTCTGCTGAGGATTCTAATCCAGGAAATACTGCAAACACTAGAAGCAAAGAAGCAAGGATTTTGATGCAGCTAAGCAAATTTTCAGGGTAATATAGAGAGAGATTCATCATGGGAAAAGTGCAGCAGCTCAGTCCACAAGGAGCATAAATGGTGGATCCGATGCACGCAGGAACTAGAAAAAGGAGGTGAGGACAGGAGGTCACAGATATGGAGTATTGTATGTTGGGTGGTTTTACCAAGCACCATGTGAATTTAGTGGATGTAATAAAGAACTTTAAACATATATATGTATATATATATATCATTCTTTCCCAACTCATATGCATTTTAAAAATAAAGCCAATGGCCATTATCTTTATCTGTGCTTTACGCATGAGGAAACAGAGGCAAGAGTGCTCAGGAACATTTGAAGTGACAGCCATGGAAAGTGCACAACCCCTATACTACGTCTGAAATCAAGCTGGTCTTGTTTAGATTCAAGTTATGTAGAATTCTGAGGTGATAAACTAAGGAAAAGGACCCTATGCATGAGCATTCTCCAATAGGAGCAAACCATGGGGAGGGAAACGAAACATCCTCAGGATTGTGTAAAAGAAATCCAATAGACTGAAACAAAGGAAAAACTAGGTTTAATATACTGGAAAAAGAAGCTTAACAAACCTCTCTGATGCTTTCCATTAAACAAGATAATAAACAAGACATGACAGTTCCTGTGAGGAATAACAGTTGTGACAAAGCAGTACATAACACAGACATACTATATAATAGCTATTTTGTATGTTTAATGGTTATGAGTCTGTCATTTCTAAGAAGCTCCACTCCAATTTGTGTGTAACCTGGAGGAAATCCTCAAATCTGTTTTCTTCCTTCTGTGCTTGCATTTACTTTCCATGACCTATTGAGCCTTGTAAAAAACATTTTATGAAAATGACACGATTAGTTATTTCACGTGTAAGACCTGATGGTCACGAATAGATTTTATGATGACAACATTTGCATAACACTGTACCCTCCAGAGGGATGACTCTTTCCTACCTAGTCTGTCACACACTGCAGTTTCTATCATGGGACTTGGGACCAAAGAACACCTAAGGGTGATCATCAAAGTCATCTAGGGAAGGAAAGACAGAAACCAGGGATCAGTTATGTACAACTCTTGTTTAAATAATCTTACAGAACATAAATGGCCATAAAGGGTATCTGTTCTGCTTCCAGAAGCAGAACAAAGATAACAAAGCAGCAGGAGTTCAGATAATGCCCTTTGAGAGAGTTAATACTTCTTCCATAGTCAGATGTTCAGATACTGTGTGACAGACTTTAGCTGGGACTCACTCACCCAGTGCTGGAACTCAGCTCTGGTCTGGCCTTTGGTTTAACCTTCTCATATGCTGCAAGCTGTGCATGATAAACTAAGTATAGTGAAGTGAGCATTGTTTTTTCAGTTATTTCCTCTTATCTCTCCTCTGTTCCTCAGCTGCCAACTGCTTTGCATAGGCTAAACCTTATGCTATACTATACTTCATCCTAAAAAGTTCATGACTGCTTTTTTTTTTTTTTTTTTACAAAAAAATAGCATGATGTATATTCAGACAAAACAAATGTTTGGTTTTTTTTAAAAATATAGCTTTAATGGTGGCTTCTGTTCATATGCTTCCAGTAGGGATAAAGAACTGATTATATTTTTGCCACACATAGAGGAACATTAGTCACTCCTAATTGGAAAATATGAGTTGATGCTTAGGGGTTGCACACTATGGAAACCATGGGGCTTGTGCAGTACAGCCTTAGAAGCGCATTTGGCCCCACTGCAGGAGCACCTTTTATTCTAATTACGATTCAGCACTCCAAGGCAAAAAACAGAGATCATTTTCAAATGAGCATATAAATTTTCCACTAAAGTTCATTTATAATTAGTATATAACAGGAGCAATTTTTTTCTGCTATATTCTCTCTGATTTGCATTATGAGAGGAAGCATTTTTCCATGTAAATTAACTTAACCTTCCCAGAAATACCTTCCCATTGACACTATGCCATAGACTTTCCTTCTCAAATTAAGTTTGGAAAATTTAAAATCAAAAATGTTTAAACAGATATAGAACAAATGAACAGAGAAATAAGCAAGTAAAGAGTAGCTAAAACATGGAACTATTTCCCCAACCACCTTTCTTGTTCACACTTTCCTGACTCATCCTCTGGTTTTCAACCTTTGTAGACCCATTCCTCAAGCCTAATTGTCAAGGTCTCATTTTTAATCCCGAAAGAGGAGAAAGAGGAATAAATGTGCCTTGGAAAGGACATAGCACTACCTAATACAGTGCGAACTGTTCCTTCGTAATAATTAAAATATGGACCAGCATTAAACTATTCTGGTTTAGGTAGTGTAACATTTACTGACTTAATATGCCTGAATTGAGTCATTTCTTGAAACAATTGAAACCCTCTCAAAAGAACAGGGACTCCAGGATGACTTCCTTCTGAAGCCTGTTCATTGACATATAAATTCCTTTCACAGCTTGAGAGATGATCTGAATGTCTATTTTGCTCTCCTCCCACAACTTAACTACCTTAATAAAGATTTCAAATGTTCATATACTTCAGGTACTCATACACCTTAGCTGTTCAAGGACAGAAAAGCTGTGCAATACAGTACAGAATTCTTAGTAGGCCTAAGTGTGTGCATTTATAACCTCTTCCATAAATGAATAATTTCATAATCCAGGTATTAGTAAAACAGTAAATACCAAGGCTATGTTTCTGTGCAACTCAATCTACATGCAATAGCCTGGCAAACTACTGTCCAAGACCATTAAATGGAAATACCAGAATTAGTCACTTATCCTCATCAATAACAATTTTCTTGTTTCTATAGTAATTTAATAAAATAGGGGATATGTGCATGGCATACAGTTTACAAGAAATAAAATGAAAAATTATATTTTCTACCAAAATTACAGCCCTTCGGGGGCTTGCAGTTTTGGTCACCGTATCTGGAAATGGCCCCTGAGAAGGTCAGATTGTGTCTTCCCTATAGTATAAAACAGTGCTAACCGTTAAAAAAATCAGGAGACATTTCATATTCTTATTGTGTACATAGAGTGGAGCTGTTACTAGGTCTTAGAGGGCTAATAAAAATCCTTTAATATGAGATTCATATATGAATAATTAGCCTCTCTCCCATAGTCTTTGTTGCTTGGTTTCCAAAGCACAGCATTTGGTAGGGAACAGATGACTAACTGCAAATATTGTAAATGTGTGCTAGGGGAATATTTGAACATTTGTTCAAATTTATCTTAAGATTTTATGCTGCTACCCATCTCCATACTGCCTGAGCACAAAGTTCTCAAAAGAGAATTTTCATTTGACTGTGTTCACAATTCTTCCCAAGTTTGTTTCCTATAAAGATGAGGCACTCTAATTTCATGAATGCAAAAAACTTGCAAAAAGGCAGTATTTAGCTTAAGCTAACCAAAAAAGATGTCAACTGCCAACTTTTAATTTTATACTGGTTATGAATTTTGCAGTCAGCACAGTGCTGGGTATTTGTATGATCCATGCTGTGGTGTCATGTTTCCCAAACAGCCAACGCAGTGGAACCTGATTAGTTTAATTCATATTTATTGTCTATGCTCTTTAAAAATGATATATTTGTAAGTTAGCTTATTAAGAACTAATCAACAGAACCATTTACATAGCTGATGAACCAGGGATTATATAACAAACCTCCAGCGACACTTTGTATGTTTTTTTGTGTCCTGGATGGATAATTCTTACCATAACCAACACACCCCAAAATTACATGTCACTTCTGGTCTGCAGTGAATTTAATAATGTTTAATCTCAAGTTATTAAACAGGAAAAAAAAAAAATGACTGAAGAGATCAGTTGCAAGGCATAAGTAACAGTTTCTAGATATAAAGCAATAAAATGAATTCCTGTATTAAATCATTCAGGAAAAATCAGTAGCTTTTGTAAATGCCTAAAAGTCATTTAAAATTAGAATTTCTAAAGCAGCTAAGATGGGTTTCAGTTGCATCAGCACAGAAACCCAGTGTCATTCTGGATGCACTCAAGCGTCTGAGACATCCATGAGGGTTGGCAGGTATAACCCAAGACTGAGGGGCAACTTGTATCCTTCTGGTAGAGGCAAGTGAGAACACCCCTTGAAGATCTAAACTAGCAATAGGAACCCCAACTTCATCATCTTAGATGAAAAGCAGTGGTAAAAAAATGCCAGTTTCTCAAACTGTGGGTGAGAAAGAATCAATCTTTACTATAATTACAATTCTCTTGGCAAATTCTAAACACAAGGTAGGATTTTAATATAGTGAAAAGTAGGCCAGCTCTTCTCTTCTTGCTGCGGTCAAAACTGCACCACTACAAGGACAGTGTTTTCTCTGCTCTCTTTACCTCTGTTATCTGTTCGCCTCTCTTTTATCATTACCTGAAATAGAATCATACCTGAATTACTTAGACTGCAAGTTGAGAGGATATAATGTGTTGAGTAGTCACATTTTTAGAAGCCAGTCTTTAAAATTTGTATGCACATTAAATGACTGAAGTACATTTTTTCTTAACGCTTCAATGTATGCAGACATCTGAAATTATTCTTCATAAGATCCTTTCAGGTTGTTACATTAGATCATGTCTTTTCTTTATGCAAAATTAGTCATTACATCTGAAGTGCATTTTCCAATAGTTTGAAAGTTGACAGAGTATTATACTGTGCTGAGTACAGAGGTCTGACTGCAGGAAATATGAACGTTAAGAAACCACTGACCTAGGCAATACACTGTACGATGCAAAGATCCATGCAGTAAATATGTCTTTCCATTGGAGTGTGGTGGAAAGCAAAAGGAAACAGAGATGAGTTCTTGGGGATCTTTCAGAAACCCGGAAACTGTTTAAATCATTAAATAGAGATCAGGAGGGGAATTACTGCAGGAAGCCACTGTCTACAAAATGTAATAACAAGCAAGATGCCAGAGACTGGGGATCCAGTGTCTGTGTGATTCAATGTGGTTGAGCAGAGTATAATGTGAACAATGGTTTATTTTGTTATAAATGTGAGGTGTACCTAGATGGGTTTAAGGAAATCTTTTCCAAATTGCACGTTCCAACCAATCCAAAACACAAGTCTATTATTAGTTTATTCAAACTTGTTATTTTAGTAGGTCCATTATATCAAGACAGAGCTGAGACCTCGATTAGAGCTCATTTCCCCAAAAACTCAGCACATGGAGACCTTCAGGTTGCTCAAGTTCATTCATCCCTAACTAAAGAGAACTATTACAATGCTGATTTATTAACAAAAAAGTGCTACTCCTCATTTACACAGAGTTACCACTAGTAAAGATCTCTATCACATTGACTAACTCTCACAGTAATTAAAGTGCTACAGTACATAAAAATGGCCTTCCTGAAGGTGATGAGTTATATTCCCACTCCCTGGATCTTTCTCCGTAGGAAGGACCTTGCCAGCATCCTGCTGTCCCAGAGTGAGTTACACGTAACTGCAGAATTGATCTCATAAGAAAAGGAGTGGAGAAGAAGGGAGTCTTACAGAGGTCCTAAATGTGGGTGCCCTGAGGAAGGGACGAGCTAACTGATGTTACGCCATTTTGCATCCTTCTGCTGCCCTCTCCACAAACGACAGAGGATTACAAGTGAGTAACTGGGCAGCTGCTACAGATTTTGACCATCGGTTCTGGAGGGATTTCCTGCCTCTGAAGTAATGTACAGCAGATCCTCTTCTACAGCTTCCCTTAGACCTACCCTCCTGTCAAATTATACATCTCTTCTTAAGTCAGCTCATACTACTGGCCTCTATACCATCCTGTGGAAAATGGTGAAATATTTTTAACAAACTTGAACAACAGCTACAAAAGACAGTCAGGAAACAGAAAACTACAATTTGCTCTTGGAAGGATTTGGAAGCACTTTTGTGATCTTGCTGCCCTGATTTAAATTCATTGCTACAAAGCCAGAATACTGCCAGCTATAAAGGGCTTTGATTTTATTTTTTCATGCACTAACCATGACCTCATTTTGTAAAGTGCCAAGTGGATTTGTTCATTCATAACCCATCTTGATGCAGTGGATGGCAGCGAGGGGTGGTTTTGGGGTGGAAGGGTTAGTTTTAGTACATCTGATTAGTTTAATGGGACATAATGTTCCTTTCCATCTTTTCCTACTTTAAATATTTTAATTCATTCTATGAAAAAACAGAAGAATCAATGGCAATCTGTCAAGGGCTGCAATTATGTTTTAAATCGGGATGAAAAAGTGTGAGAGTGTGTGTGTGTGTGTGTGTGTGTGTGTGTGTGTGTGTGTGTGTGAGCAAGGGGAATCATCTACATAATAACTGATGGTAATAATAACTCTCAGATACAGTCTTTATACCCCACACTCTATCCCTTAGCTGTAATTTTTAGAGGACTGCTGCTTTCTGTGCAGTACAACTATCAGTGTAGAAAATTTAATTCTGCAGTTTTTAGTCAACTGTCAGACAGCAAAGGCTGATACCATTTTGTCCTTAAAAATTTACACTGTTATCATCAGCTATGATATGACAAGGTCTCCCAAACTGGGAGCGATCAAAAGCCTCCAGAGCAAACCCATGCTTATGGTTAGTGGTGGTTTTCTAGGCTTATGTTGTCTTCAACCACTATTCTGCTGTGGATTCTGCTGACATACAAATTAGGAGTACTTTTTTCCTAATAATGAATAAACTTATCCAAATATTAAACTTTTAGAGAGGTATAAATTAAAAAAACTAATTTTTAATATTAAAAATTTTAAATGTTTCAAAATCAAACATTTTGCTTCAATAAGGCCAAAAATATTTTCTTTGAAAACCAAAATGTGGGTTTAGTCCAGAATTTCTCATTTCAAATTTGATGCCTGTATAATGGAAAAATAATGAAAAAAATAAAGTGTCTCAAGATCTACAAGTTTTAGAAGTGACTAAAAATGAAAGGTTTTTTTATTTTTCCGATTTGACCAAAAGGTCTCCTCTAAAAATCCTTTTTGGATCTACTCTAAACACAATTTATTCTACAATATCGAAAATGCATTTTCCCTGATTTTTAGTGTATAACATCTAGTTTTGCTGATGACAAGTAAGAAAATAGATGTCATTCATTCCCTTTGTGTTTCTAAATGCCGAAGACAGGATATTCCTTGGTAGGCCTTTCAACTCCGTGAAAGCATCGACTAAGGAAAGAACAGAAGAAGTATGAAGCTAATGACTTATGCAAATGCTTTCCTTAATATGCAGGTGGCTTATGTCTCATAAGAATCACTCAAATGTTTTTTTCCTCTGCCTCGAACTTTCATTCTATTTCCAAAGATCCTATTCAGAGTCCACCATATGACTAAGCCCTCATGTTCAAAGGACAGTGTCTGGCCCACTCTGAACACGAGTGAAGAGAAAGTCTTCCCCAATACAGACTCTTGACCTCAGAGGAGATCAAATACAGTGCTAATAGAGCCCATTTGACCTGGAATGACTTTTGTCCTTAAGAAATATGCAACTAAATGTTGTGATGTTAATGGCAGGGTACAAGAGGGGGTTTTTTTCAGCTGGGTAGACAATTTACTACTGTAAGATGAATTGGACTCTAGACTTCAGCCAAGCATTTTGACAGGTAGTGTTATTTTATGGGACTTGCTACAGTTCTGTTGAAAAGGCTGCTCAATATTCTGAGTAGTCCACTCTGCCTCCTTTCAGCTCAAAATTTCACCACTTCAGTTTATGTTAAAATAATTTTTGCAATAGTAATCAGCAGCCACTGCAGAAAATGAGTTTTATCATTAAATAATCACACCCTTGAGAGGCTGTGGGCACACAGCTGGCTCTCAGCTGGCTTCAAACAGCTGAAACGTGACTATTGCAGAGAAACCGTAACTCCTGTCTTTGAGTATAAATGAAAACTAAAATAGTAACAATATTTTTTGCATTTATTTTGTAACACTTCATATATGTGCAAAGCTGCATACCCATATTCACTAAATATGGAGACTGGTACTATACCACTGTATACATACATCGTACCAATGCATAGAGCAGATTAACCTATATGATGAAAATGTTTTGGTGTTTGGTTTTCTCTGTTTGGTGAGAAGAGAGAAATACTGATGCCAACAATATTCTTCCAAACACAATCAAACAAACAATGTGCTTTTTGTATCAGGACTGAATACCCAATGGTATCACTGAATACCCAAATATATCACACCCTGCCACCAGCCCAAAATGAGAGATGCACCTACTGGCACCTGTACCTGACACACCTAGGTAGCCCCTGTGCCCAGGCAGGAAGGGGGCTTCCCAGTGCAGCCCGCCGAAGCCAGGATGGGGAGCGAGCTACTGCTGTGCCACGGAAGCTGTGCTGCCTCTGTCAAGCTACATAACTCCAGGGGAAGCAGGCACCTCTAAACCCTCCTCTGTCCTGCAAGAAACCTCCTCCCACCTCTTCCCCCCTGCAATAGTTCTCCCTTTGCCAGAGTCTCCCCAGCTGCATGGAGGGAAGACAAGGTCAGACATCCAACACCCAGAGGAGAGGGCTCTGATGGCGTGGTGTTTGTCAGGCTGGAAAAGCTTGTCACTGCCTCCTCAGCTGTAGGTTAAGCAGGCAGTCTCTTTCCCCTGGCAACCTGTACCCTGCACAGCTGTGTGCTTTTCTTTATGGACTTCTGGGCTGTCCTAAGCAGCCCGATTTATCACCGCATTAGAACAAAGCCCAGTGTGGCCACCAGGTGTGGGTGAGGGTGAGGAGAAGGTGACTATTGTTAGCTTCCTCGCCATTCTAATTTCCTAGCCTTAACTAACATTTCAGGAAGATTTACCCACCAGAATATGCCCTAAAAGTGAACCTTGGAAATTCATATTCCAGAGGCGAAGAGGCAAAGGGAAAGTCCTGGTTAATACTCTGAGTGGTAACACTGATCCACGGGATTTATGTAGCTCTGTTGTTCGTTCTGTTCAGCCACCTGAACTCTATCTTTTGCAATACAGAACTACACAGTGTTGTTAATAATATGCATGTTCTGAAACTGCAGTAAGGCCACTGAAGAGAATTTGATTTATCAAGAGATAATAATCTCCTAGAGGGGCATAAAGGCACCTGGCTGCCTTCTGCAGTCAAAATTTAATATTAGCATTAATAACAACCCATTCACCCTGCCTTACATAATGCTTACTTAATAATTTAATTATCCAAATAATCTTCACACACAGTTTATGTTTGTACCTCTAACTGGATGTCTAACAGAGCTCACATTACTGTTTATCATAAACACCCAGAAGCAGCGCTCTCTTCGCACTGCAGAATTCCCGCAGAGGCACAATGCCCTGCCGTGGAATTTGCTTAACTGTGGAAACATCTATCTCACACTAAAATGACTTTGATCAAGAAGCACCACCTAGCTACCCATTTGGGTTGTCTTCAGCAAGATACTTGGACTCATGCCCAATGTCGAAGCCTTTGAAAGTCCCACAGAGGCTCCCCTAACTGGTTAATGAGGATTAATCCTGTGCTTCAAAGTTGCACTCAGACCTCTCAACTGCGGAATCAGGACTTTGTTTTCTTAAGGGTCTGCGTTCTGGATGAGTAACATTACGTGTTGCTGTTGGGTGGGGGTGCTGCTCTGGCTGCACGTGGGTGAAATGAGGGCCTGCAGGTGTTCTTTATGCCATGGATATCGATCTTAATGTTTTGCCTTTAAAAATCAAAAATATCCTAATAACAGCATTTAGATCCTGATCCACTCTCTGACACTCTCCTTTCTGACAGCGTGCCAAAATCTAACACTTCAAGACAAACAAGTGCCTGAACCGAAAACAATGCAGGGCTGACAAACAAAGCGATTGTATTCCAAAATTTCCCAAATCAACATAAAGATTACTTACAAGTTGATCATTTTGCCACAATTTTGCCAGTCACATTTCTGCAGCAGCATGTTTTTTATGGCGTAAATTGCTTATTTGCTTCCTCTCCTATGCTAGGACATAACTTCTATTGCAGAGTCCTGGCCATTATCTCCAACCTAAAGAATGCATTTGGACGATATCAATTTGTATGCTAATAATATTGCTTTCAATTGCACCTATGCTAACACACGAGACCGGGTTATAGCCAATTCCCATTTCTTCTCTTTTAAGACACTTGAAGAGTGATAGTTCTGAAGATTATGGAATGTCTTCTCATTTCCTCATCTCAACATTGCCAAAGTCTTTATTACCTAACCACTTCAGCCTATATTAAAAACTATTCAAAAACCTCAGAGACTCCTTGCACACACTCATGAAAGTTGTATCCAGCAAAAATTGTGTTTGCTTTAGGCATAACATATGCCTTTTGTTTATTAGTGCAAGCTTTTAGTACCTTTGCATCGTCTTGAATGATGCTGACATGTTAAGCATACAACTTCCTTTTTTTTTTTTTTTGCAGTCCAACCCATGAGCAACCCCACAGGTGGGGTTTCTTTCTTTGGTTGTGCCATGCATAGCCCAGAAAATACCTTGGATACTTTCATGGATAAGCCACGGGAAGCTGTCCAAAATGTACCCTGGGTACAAATATTGCAAGACTGTCCCAGGAACGTAGGGCAATGCTATGTCTATTCTCCTACAGCAAAATAATCCATTTTAGAACATGAAGAGCTACTGAAAGAATTTGTCTAAATAGGTACTTGAATCATAACTTGGTGTGAATGTGAGATGTAAAGCTGGAAACTATTGTGGCACTAGAATTAACTTTGGTAGCAAGGTTTTTGCCAATGAAGTTATCCTTTTTCAGGATAATATTCCTCAGTTGCTACGGAACCAGACTTTTGGGTAGAACTCCTTTGACTCCCTCACACCCACTTGGCTCCACTCCTGTGGCAAAATCAAGCCCATTAGCTACACTACAGATTTAAAATATATGTCTACTTTCATCATAAAAAGATTTTATATATATGATTTTCCTCTTTTTGATGTTCACCAAGTTGCTGAACACAAACTGAGTACCAACTTCGGCTGTGTCTGCAGTAGTAAGACACGAGAAACAACCAAAGTGGGAGACACAATGCTGAGGACCCCACATCCACACTACACTTTTGGGGGGACTTGTACATGAGACTAGCTGCAATCAGTTCCCACAGGCTGAACGTGCATTAGTGGCAGGAGCACGTGAGGTGCAGTCCTGTAGTGCTCCATCTGGCCTGTTTTATCTGAAAGGAACCCATTTCTCGAAATCCGCTCTCAAAATGTGTGAACAAAAACACCCTGAATGGACTTGATCAGAGTTGTTTCAAAAGCACACTCCAGACCCAAAGTAAAATAGAAATGTAGATGCAGTCTTTGCAGTCCAGAGGTGGTTGGGTTTGGGAGCTGGGCAGAATTTAGGTGCAGTCCTTCTTGGTTTCTAGCTAGCAGCCAGTCATATGTACTCCAGGTGTGCTCCACTTATCTCATTTATCTGCCCTCCACTCAGCACACCGCATGCTGAAGCTAGTGAAAAGCTTATTTAATTGCTGAAGGAGCTCACCATTCGACTCAGGGACAAAAGCATATTGCAAAAGCAATCTAGTACTTTATCAGGAGTGATGTGATGCATAGAAACTAGTAATGGAAAGCACAAAGTTAGGAACATGCAGAGAAAATGAAAATGTATGACATTTACACAGACAGATTCCCTTGCTGAAAGGGAAATCATAAACTTCTTTCCTGCTCTTGATAAAACTGACTAAAAATTGAGGATTCATTTCTTCCAAGCAAAAAAATCTTACTGAAAATACATTTCAGCAGGAAGTTTTGCATTTTTGTCTAACACAGTCCTGAAAAGCACCAAAATAAAAATTTTAGTAACAGAAGCCAGACACAAATTCTTGTATTTAAAATTCCTCCCAATCTATCTGTAGCTAGCTGAAAAAAATTGAAAAAAAAAAAAAAACCAAACAAAATAAAAAAATTGAGTCTCTGCGGTTTTGCAGCTATAACCACATCAAAATGTGATAAAGAAATTATATGTTTGAGGCTGAAAGTGGAAATGATTCATATTTGTCTAAAGAGCAACTTCAAATGACATTGCAGACTTCTTGCTATTTTACACAGTACTTATGCGACTGAGTCGGTTTTTCTTGTCTCTTTTCTTTCGCTATTTTTTAACAGCCTTTTATTTCCCATTCTTGTCTTGTAAGGTAATATTTTCATTGCTTTCTTCTGAAAGGAGACTGCAAGATGTTCACAGTAATCAAGTGTAATGGGGCATGTTCTTTGAACATTTAAAGAAGAAGATAGCACAAAACAGACAACGATGACAGAAGAGGCTGATCAGCTTAAGCCAAACTGAGGATGAGTCAGCTGGGGCCTGCAAAATACTTTCCAGCACCATGATCAGATATATCCAAGTCCGTGTGTATGAGAACCAAAATAAAATGAATGCCTATTTCCTTTGGTGGTCAAATATATGCAGGTGCCTCTTTTCATTCTAAGGGAATTTTAAGTAAAAAGCAGCATGAAGCAACTCAGTCAGCATTTTAACTTTTTTCCTCTCCTTCTATTTCCAGCAAACCAGCACAAATATGTTCCTGAAATTGTCCAGCCACCATGCTCAAAATCTGACCTGTAAGGATCATTTTCCAAAAAATGGTCCTGTTAAGTCCATTTCCAAAGTACTTGGTACTTGGCTTAGTAGCCCACAAGCCTCTCATCATGTTTTCTTTGGGGAAACTGATCCCCGTTCCCAAAAGTGAAGGTTTGTTTAGGAAACCTGATGCGCAAAGATCTGGCAACCAGAGTGGAACAAATGCATCAACTGCTATAGGCAGTGCTTGACAATGGAGCTCTTCCCCAGCTCCTTCTGTGCTTGCCACTCCTGCCACGCACCCTCCAGTGAAAGCCGTGGAGATACGGTCCTTGGCGTGGCTGACAACTTGGCCGGCCCCATGTTTCTGCCCTTCTGGGACAGAAACGCACAGACCCACCCTTAAGTTTTTGATTCAAACACAAATTTCCTGGAAGATTTTCTTTGGTATAAAGTACCTTCTAGGCTCTCAATATATTGCTATCAAATGTTACACAAGGTATCAGTTACACTTAATTCTGTTAAACCCTTAATCTCTGGTGTTTTGTCAACCACACACAGCACAAAACAAGCCCAGTAAAATATTGCCTTACCCAGAAATGTTCGGAGACCCTGGCCCTCCCCTGTTCCATTTACCATCACAGACATCACGTAACTGAGCAGTTAAAAGAGAGTCCTAAGCAAACCCATGTTGCAACTTCAGATATCATAAAAATAACTCAGACTTCTTTAAGCACAGCCTTTTTCCTTAGTAAGTATTTTTTTCCAATTTATAGATAATATATCTACTGAGCATTAAAAAACAACGCTGATATGAATTTTTATGGTACGTATTTATTTTTACATATACTCAGTAGCCTGCAAGCATAGATAAGTGTACTTACCATTAAATTAACAGGGCTAAGTTTATATTCTGGATCTGCTTTGAACGGTGTCAGGGAAGTTCTGTGCACATAAGCACAACGACAGTGAAAAGTTTTTTGGTTATTTTTTAACTCTTGTCGACTTACAGCTTTGATGTCTTTATTAGTGAGAAACATAACTAGAAATTAAACCATGCTTCCTTGTTGTCACGTCAGGTGTGAAAACATAACTGATTTTAGTGTCACAGAGTATGTTTAAAATTGCTTATTGTAAATGTACGACCTTTGTCAGAGCTGAGTCATTAAAATGTAGTTAATAGCTAGGTTGGTGCTAGCAGCTGGAGCCTCCTTTCACTCTCTCCCTCTCAAGTTCTCACTTCCAGTCCTGAGCTCCTTGTTGTAATACTGAAGGCTCATGATTACAGGCTCTGACACAGCCTCAGCCTCTAATCACCACCTAAAATGCTACGTGGTTCAAGAGGTGCGGGGTCAGTAGGCATGGTCCTAGCTGAAAGGACAAGATGATATGGAACAGATTGCTTTTATTATACCTTTTATTAACTTGATTCAACCACCTCCAGCTACTTTTCCATGACAAAATGTCCTATAGTTACAGGTTTCTCAAGTAATGTCAAACTGATGGCAAATTGTGTAAATACATGCTGGTGATTGAATCCTGTGAAAATTGGTCCTTAATGTGAAGATTTTATATTGTAGGAAATAAGAGAAAAATCCAGTCAAAGAATTCATATAATCAGAATCTAATTATTAGTTTCCTTGACTGAGTTTGTAGCTGATGAATTGAATATCAGGCATACACTGGGTCTTTGGTCTGAGTGATAAAGAAACGTGCAATATGGGCTTTCTCTCTTTTCAATAGTTTTAATCACTTTAATATTTAACACTGTATTTTTGAGGGTCATGTGTGCTATGCAGTCAGCCTCAATGACAAGGAATTAAGGTGAAGAAAGTAACTTTCTTGCTAAATATCAAAAAAGAGCTATACTAAAAAATAAAGATGGGAGGGGGAAAGGAGCTCATAACTCTGAACAGAGGAGGAATGAACAAGGTTAAAAGAGTAACAGACTTTTTCTTAAGCTCTGCGTGTGTGTGTGTGTGCGTGCATACCTACCAAGAGACTTGTGAAGAGGGCACACCACTTTTGAGACCATGGGAAAAGTTCAGTGACAGAGGAGACAGAAAGACAGACGCTGTGAAAAAAATTACATTAAAACTATCATACTCCGCCTACCCAAGAGGACTGGGACAGATGCCAGAAACAGACATAAATGACCTGTGGGAGAATGGATAAATATCGAAGAAAAATAGGATAATGTCAAGAAAGGTTAGCGTCAAATTAATTTGACAAAGTTTCAGTAGCAGGAGGGAGTTATTCCAGGCTTCTCAAGTCAGTGGAAGAGTGATGGAGGAGCAGAGGGAGGAGAGGAGTATTTAGGAATCATTCAATCTGATGAGATTTTCTCTGGTGGCTCTGCTTACTGTTTTGTTTTGTTGGTCTTGTGGGGTTTTTTTCCAGAAAATCTCTGTCCTCTTTTCTTTTCTGTTGCAAGCTTAGGCAAAGTTGTCTGAGAGCAAGGTCTTCCCAGTGGACAACACGCATGAGGGCTGTGCGTAGGTGAGGGTGCAGGTCTTGTACAGCACTGTGCTGTACACAGTCCTTCCACTGAGGAATGCCTTTTGCACACAGACGTGCAGGACACACCACCGTGTTGCACCGGGTGGCCACACTTTACCAGGGGCCTCATGGCCAGCAAGCAAGTATGGAAGTTTTTTTTTTATTTCAGAATGAAAAAGTCAGGCTAAGAAGGAGTAAGAGCAAATGCTAACCTTCCTTTCAGAAGCCCTGCATGTTTATTGTCACCTGCAGTTTTATTAATGAGTGTAACTAGCTGTATTCAAACACAATACTGTAAAATTTAATTGGGCAAACATAGTGAGCATTAGCTGGAGCTGTTTCCAGTCATGTATAATTACATGAAGCTCATACTTCAATAATTTGCAAGGCAAAATGAAATCATTTTACAATTAGAGAAGGTCTCATTTCACCTTTCCTGTCATAGATCCTCATTTAATTTGGACTTTTATTTACTGACAGTCCCACTCCATTAGATATAGAAGACATTCCCTTGCCCACGAGGATATTTTAAAATGAGGCAATATATCCAAGAAGACCTAAGAAAGTGAATATGTCCCAAAATGTATCTGGTTGTCTTGGGAATTTTGGCTCCAGTTTTTCTAAATAGCAGAAGAACCAAGTGGTAGGAACACCTGCCACTGGTGGAATGCAAAATCTGTCTTAGGGCAGCCAAGCCTCCCCCCGCCCCCAGCACTCCCTAGCATTCGCCAGGCTCCCATCAGAGCCTTTTGCCTCTTTCTCACAGCACAGCCAGCAGTCCCTTCTGCTTTTTCCAGAGCCTGGGCTATGGGTGAAGAGGTAGGGTAGTAATTAACACCTCTTCAGACACCAGAAGCAGGTACCTGCTGTTCCATATTAAAAGGCATGGAAAATTTGTTCTTCTCTGGAGCTACGTGGAGATTCACCCATACCTTGGTCATTGGCTCCTTCTGGCTGAGCAGGAGGGCATGCTGACTGTGGCAGATAGGTTAACCCAGTTAACATCACGGTTTCCTCCTCATCCCAGTTCCAGTGAACATCTTCATCCCTAGCACCCCTTCCACTGCCAAAAGGTCACACAGCTCTGTGATTTATGCTCCTGCCCTCTCGGCAGTGCCACTACTCCTCTGCCAGCCTGGGCACTTCTTCCCCAACTCTCTGACCTTTCCAACCAGTGCCTATTTCCCTAACCTATCTCCACAAAGTCACACAAGATAAGTAACTGTTCTTTTTCATGAGAGCTAACATTTGCCATTTTTTCTTTCTTTCTCCAAGACATTAAGCATAGAATTAGCAAGTCCAAATAGCATTTGAAATAGTTCCCAAACAGAAGAGGAATTAAAACATTGGAAGTGGGATAGGACTATGCTCAGAATTTCTGAGAAAATAAAGATACTTGAAATCAGAGAAACACTAAATGGTTTACAGATCCACAGCTTAAACGATTCTGCCCTCAATTCTTATTTCGTTTTGTAAGAGTCATTTAGTGTATCTTCAATTATTCCAAGAAAATGTCACTGTAAAGTTCTATATCTGAACATCCTCTTAACATAGCCTAGATGAAATCAGCTGTTTATAAGCAAAATCTCCCCTCCAGACTTGCACCACTCGAACAGTGGAAGTCAACAACAGAGAATGCAACACTCTTTCATTTTCCAGCTCGTTCTTGGAACTAAATTAACAACACTCTTGGTAGTGGGTGAGCCAGATTAGAGACATTTGTTATCCTAGTACTCCTCTCAATCTTTATTGCTAAGAGGAATGATAAAGCATGTGCAGGTTTGGGAGTGGTTTTTTGGTTACTAAGACAGTTAATATCATAATTACATACATAAGCCCCTTAGATCAGACAGACATTAATTTGTTGTTTCATCCTTTCATTTTGACCCGGTGATCTCTGAGAATATGAATTGTTTGGAATGAGAAGGGATTACCCTTTGCATTGGGGATGCCTGCAACAGGAGATTTAGGGAAACAGTCCAGCCAGCTTTGGCAAAGGCATTTTGCTGAAGGAGAGTATCATGTAGCAAGAGCTATTCCGTCACCCCTAATGCCTTTATATTGGACATATTCTCAATGGGTAATATGTGATTAACAGGTATTATTCCCTTATTTCAGACAGGAATATAATATTTCATGGATAGTAACTGCACATCAGTAGATGCACATAAACCATGATTATAGACAATCTATTGACCCAGTAGGCACTAGCAACTGATCAACCGCTAATTGAAAGGTCTATTTATTATTCATTTGTACAGCACTTACAAATAAAACCTCCAAATAAAGTACGACTATCTTCCGTCACAGGATGTTAATCACCATCAGAGTTAAAATCCGACAGACATTTTCATGCCTGATAGTGTTTTGGCATTTGTATCTGCAGAAAGCCTTGAGTTTAATTTTAGTCCTGTCATAGAAAAGATACTACCAGCCACTGTTGCATGTTCATGGTGAATAAATCATACTCTGCCTGAAAGAAATTTTGTAATTTCTTTGTCATGGAATTTAATACTGAATATAAAACTTAGTTCTGTTGAGTTATCAAGTATGACTTAATAGAACATTACTGCCTTTATTGAAAATTATTTCTTTGGCTAATTACTTTTCATTAAATTTTTATTATTGGTAAGGGGACATTTCACTTTTCTAATAAAACAAAAGAAATCTTATTTTCCTGGCTTGCTTTCTGCTACCATTTGGATCAATTCAGACAAGTCCCATTTTCCTCTGAGAAAGATGAACTTGCATCTCCAAAATGAGTTGTGTAATGAACCAATAAGTAAACTGATGTAAGTCACAAGCAGATCAATGTGATTCTGATTCACAATAAATGCCAAAGTAAAATCAGGAAGACACATGAGTTCGTTGTGGCACTTCTGAAGCCAACAAGTAAATGGCTGTCAGCAGCCCAAGAATAGCTTTTAAAAATTGCCATGCTCCAGAAACAATACTTCATTTCCTCTTACTATTGGTCAGGTCTGTGTTGCTGATATTACAAGACTTTTTTTTTTATTTCAGTGCTTCATACAATAAAGCATTTGATACATGCTATACCAAAGGGTAGTGATTAGATAACTAATTGGCATCATTAGAGAGTAGGACTGACAGGAAGTGTTTAGACTTAAATTACATTTGTGACATGTCCAGCATCCTCTTGAATCTTCAGAACTGTATATATTATTGTGAGAAAATGACAGGCTACTGAAACTAGTATCCAAACAGCAAGATTTAAGACATTTGCCACTACTAAGCAAAGCAGCTTAGCAAAAAATAAGTAGAGAAATAGGACAACTCAGAGCAGGAATCTTACTTAAGTGCTCCACATCACCTTCAGAAAAGTTCTGTCCTTCCCCACTGGCTCCTCTTGGTCTCCACATTACCTAACTAGGCATGTAAGTTAAATGTCTAAAATTATCAGTCAATGTCTCCATTGTCCCTTCACCATGTTGTGGAGACCAGACATCAGACAAATGAACATGGCTGAAGTTTGTAGTTTCATGCATTTCGGACCCCTTGCCCCCTAAAGGGAACACCTACATGCCCTATCAGTGATGGAGACAGACTCCTCTGAAGACCTCTGGAAAGAGATCTGGAACCAAGTCCACCAAGAGATTCCCCAGGAAGTGATTCCTCCCTGATGTCTGTGAGGGGAACCAACAGAGAACATAGGCACCAGCCTCAGCCTCTGGGAATCCAAGTGCTTCATCATCTTCTGAGAACAGACACCCAGTGGAACAGGACTAGGTCTTTTTTTTTTT
>VXBL01000554.1:270127-304955 GCA_013400195.1 Aramus guarauna
TTTTTTTAAGGCAACAGAGGCAGCAGTATTGTGCCTGCATTTGTTTCATTGTTTGGTGATAAGAATACTTGCATGGCAAGTAAGGGTCATGAGTTTTAGTCTTCCTCAGCTGCAGAGGTAGGAGGAGAGGTAAAGCTCTAACATCTCTACAGAAGCAATGCCATTACCAAGGAGGTAAGCCATGGCTGGAGGTAAGTCCCAGAAAGAGGTAAGCAAGAGTGATTCTAACTTTTATCAAGAAGTGAGCAGATCTGGGATTTTCAGTCTTCTGCCTGGAATCTGTAGGCTCTTTACATAACACCAGCTGTGGGAAATACACAGGGACAGCCTGTTCTGTGGGACCGGACCAAGTATCCTTCCATTCTGAGTCAACAGCCAGCCTCCTTTAATTTTTATTTCTCTGATTGTCAGCTTATGTAAAGAAAGCCCATTTCCAGCTGTTAGATGTAGAGGTGACTTTTACTCTGACTACTCTTCAGCCTGGTCTTTGAGGTATTTGCCTGTATTTTGGCAGCACTGTATTCCGGTTCACTTGTCCGCAGAAGGCAGAAATGTCCACTTACACCATTTCTGCCTGCTGAGCTTCAGTTGCAAAAGATGTCCATACGTCAGGTACACTCTCCCCTCCAGTACAGGCATTTCTGAGCATACATAGGCAACCCATGATCGCCAACCACACAGTTTTCAAGAAGAGAAGCGTTCTGTGACTGTACACAGGCCAGATTTCTCTAGGAACTTCTGTGTGGTTTAGACCTGTAAATCCCAATCTAGCAGGCTACAATCTTTCAGCGAGCGTGCAAATGACCATATTATTGCCTGTGCTCTTTCTCTGAACCCAAGTGTGCAGTTTGTGACTCACACCAAAGCTGAAGTCTTTGAATTCCTTGGCATCAGCTCCAAGCCAGCCTTCATTAATTAAGCAGCCGATGTGGCTGTGCGGCATGCCAACGGTAGACAAGAGAAGAAGTGTATTGTAACAATTATACTTGTCCGCTCTTCAAACAGAATTATCTCTGAAGGGGATTTACCACTGAATTTGATTGCTTTCCATGTAAAATCAATAACCACAGTCTACTCCCTAATAAGCTTTCTGAAGTCTCTATTTCTCCCCTTTTTGAGGGTTACAAGCATGTTATTTTTTTTTCCTTTGTAATTGTATTTCATTAGCTTGTTAGCTTTCTAATCCAGTTATTTTTTGTAATTTCTAATTCATTTGACTCAAGTTGGAGAGGGGACTGAAGATGGAGATTCCATTAAGGTTGACTGAAGGTTTCTTAAGAATTAGACAAACAATTGCAGTCTGCAGAATAATTTCTGAGAAAAGCAAAGAAATTGAGTTCTGAGAAAGAGACTGTTTATTTAATTTCTATTCACATTAACAATTGAGAATTTGCGAGTGATTAATGTTCCAGGAGACTAGTCAAAGCTCAGCAGTGTTCAGCAGCCTGTGAGTAAGTGCATTTTGATTTCTTCCTATGGTGGAAAATGTGTATGTGAGAGCATTAAGCAGTTCCTCGTCCATTTATACACTTACTACAATTCTCACCAATTGTGCTTATAACTCCTGTTCTCTTTGTCATTTGGATTTATGGTTCCTTTTTTAACTGTTCCTCTTTCCTGATCTTTTAGATTTGGTTGCTCAGGTGCATAAATATCTTAAAAGTAAATAGTTAAAATATGCCCTAGGATGTAATATGTAGCAATTGCATTGAACTGTCGCTGCAATTACATTTTAATGTACTTTACACCTGTGGCTTTTTAACAACAAACTTAGCTGAATACATTATCAATGAAAAGTCTGCTTGCATGTTTTACACTGTTCTCTTTTATGATTTCTATTATAGCTCAGTGTACTCTAACTAGTCTTACCATTCAGGTGGATGTTGCAAGTCTGAACGTGAATTTTCCTAATATATCATAATTATAGAAGCACCAAGGAATGTTTTGATCACCCACAGTGAAAGTAATATACAGTATTCATGATTTCTTGTTTCTTACATGTTAAGTCACAATATATAATTAGCTTCAACAAAATAGAGGTACATCCATTTTTGTTTATTATATGTTAACTGAAAACTTCTGAGAGGACTATGTTTGAACACTGTATGCAACAACATATTTGCAATAGGGTAACTTTTTGTAATGGCAGTGGTAGTAAGATGGTATTAAACTGTAAGCAGTATTAAAAGCTGGGGAAAGACAGCTGGATCAAATATTCTTGAACATTTTTCTCATTATTTTAGCAGTATCTCAGTTTCCAAGATTTTCACTTGCTCAATGTCCTGCTTCAGAACCTTTATCTTCAGTGAATGTCCCCTCAACAAAAACATATTATTTATTAAAACCACTTTTCCCAATAATATGTCCCACAAGGTTAATGTTACTAACAGGTAGTACTTCTAGCTAAGATTCTTATGGGGTTCCATTTCAGAAAACCATTTATGCACGTGATTAATTTTAAGCAAAATGTGCCCTTTTGAGGTCTCTTTCCTAAGGTTTGAATCATTCTCCAAAGGGAAGGAGTGTATCATTCTTTATCACAAAAGGCCTGATGCAATCCCTTTTGTGACTTCTGAAAACTTCTCTAGAGCAGGTTTGAATTGATCTGGGTTTTTTAACACTGTAACTCCAGGCCTCTTGAATGTCACACACAGCTGCCTCAAATTGTTTCATTTATCTGATTGGTTCTGTGACTTTTCCTACATAAACATAACAGACCAAACATAGATTTATAAATGGATATAAAACAGTGTCTTTTCAGAAGCAAATGACAGTGTTTACTTGAGTTGATGTCACTTTCATTGACATCTTTCCTTATCCTCACTTGACAATGTTGAGAAAAAGTTTCCATTCAATTTTTAACTATCCTAAGTTTGAATGTAACAAATTCACCCTGCATAAAACTTTTTAAATAGAGGAAACAATCTTATTTGATCACTGACTCATTTTCTCCATACTTCATACGGGCTTTGTTCATTACAAAGAATTTCAAAGTCCTGTGCTGCACAAGACAGTGGATTTTGTATGGGGCTTTTTCTTATATGTTAAACATGTACTTTCTTATCTAACCAGCCCCTTACTCCTCATGGAAAAGATCCTTGTTGGGGAAAAAGAAAAAAAAAAAAAAATCCACTAAATAACTTGCACAGTTTCTGGAATTCTTTATACACACGCATAAATATGTATGGGTTTGTGTGTGTGCATGCACACACGTGTGTGTATATATATATATGTGCACTTAAGTTACCTCCATTCCAACATTTTCTAAGCTTTTCCTACTGTAAGGTACTTTGTTCCAGAACTCTTCAGACAAATGATAATGCATGTGTCTGGGATATAAAGCTTAGTTTTAAAAATTAAATCCCTTCACAGTGCTGACACCAGACAAGGGAATCTGGAGAAGCCTATGACCGAAGAGAAAGGCAGACTCTCTGCACATATGGTGAATGGTAATGCTGTGTGATGAATTTGCATATTATCCCATTTAGTTGAAATCCTGTTGGGCTGAGGAACTAGCATCCTTTTGGCACAGGCACAGAGTCTCTAAACAGAGCACGAAGCCTCGAGTACTTCCACTGAGAATCATGTAAAGATGCTTCAACTGAACTATCTGGAGTCAAGTTTTAAAGGCAGCTGAGTAACCACAGGTACAGGTCCGCAGTTTTGAAAATATTTTTTCCAGCCACTGAATATATACTTTAAAAAATATATATGCTTTTATATATAAATATGTGTATGTCTCTTACTGACAAATGCCATTTCTGAAGTCAAAATGTTTTCTTGGAAATTTAGTTCATGAAGACACAAACTCACCTTTTCAAGAACTGAGTTTGCTTCACCTACACTTGTCATAGGAGAGATTTAACTATCAGACTGTAAAATGTAAAAACAGGCAGAGACCCATTCAGAGCTGATTTAAAATACATACAATGAAATGGAAATCAAGTAGGCTCAAAGAGACATAGAGGTGGGTAGAACCTGACCCTGAGAATTGCACAAAAGTATCTAATAAGACAGCATTTGTGCTCAAAAGAAGCAAAGTCAGCAGATAAAATATGTGGAATTAAACTTTTGGTCTAACTTTTTTGAAGCAGTAAGTGTCAAAAAATTTCCCCTTTTTGTGCACAAAAATAGCTGTCCTCTTTGTTTGCCTTTAGCTGACTTTCTAAAACTTGGATCTGCAAGTATTCAAACTGAATCAAAGAAAAATATATAGATATATATGATTATATAGACACAGGTGATGATATAGATTATTAGATAGAAAGATAGAGATAGATAGTTTAGGCATAGGTATAGGTAAAACCCTAATTAAAAAGACAATGCAGGATCATCTGGAAAAAAAAAAAAAAAAAGAAAAAAGAAAAAAAAACAGAGACCATTTTACATGGTTGATTTGCTTAAGTGAAACCAAACCAATGGACAGTACTTGCCTCACAGATGCAAACTAAACCATATATATCCTTTATTTTCTCTGATGAAAGAAAGTGAAAGACAGAAATCCCAAGAAATAATTAAGTAACTAGGTCTCAGTTCAAGCAGTTGAGTCACTTCCACAGGGCTAGATGGCAAGAACTCACAGGTTCCTAAGTGGGATAACACCTCTTTTTGATAGATCCTGCTTTAATACCCTGATTTAATTCACGGTCTGAAAAAAAAGCAAATGGAGCTCCTTACCTCCTGTATGGGCTTTATATTCACTGAATTAGTTTTTCCTTAAACTATGTAATACAGCAGAGTCCAGGGTATGACAGAATTTAGCCCCCAGCTGTAATCGCAAGAGGGAGTAAAGTATTATATTTTCAGTGATTAATGTGCACCTATATTAGATAACGTCAATTTCAGCACAGACTTTAGGTCACATATTTTTTTAAAATCATCCTTAAAATCATTCTGAGACACAGATTCACAAGCATTGCCTGAATTCCCATGCCCAGCATTTCTATTAGCTGGCCGATCAAGAGGCAGACAATAAGAGAGCTGAATTAATTTTAGTCTCGTGCTGGTTTCGTAGGTGATTGCAGAGGGGTACACAATTACAGTTCAGGCCCAAGATGGTAGGCAGAGGCAGGTGACTGATTTCTGTTACTGGGTAATTATTTCTCCTCTGGTCTTTCAGTGCTCCCTGAAACTGATCCCTCCATCCATTCACTTTTCCATTTCTAAGCACTGCCTTTTAGCTGTCAAGTCTGTAATTTTTGACCCTCCATTATTCCATAAAAACTTTCTGATCATAAATCCCCTAAGGTTGAGAAGCTTTCTGGTGGGACAGCAATTTCTAATTCCATTTCAGAAAATTGTGAAGAAACAGATAATATTTGAAAGAAGCAGCGGTCTGCGGCCTCATCCAAGACCTACTGTGAGTCATGAGGAGATATGAAGAGCAGAAAAAGTCAAAAGAGGTAAAACAAGGAGAGTTGAGGGTGAGATAATTAAAATGAGAGAAAGCCTGGCACAGATATTTTATGGACTATGAAAAGAGTAACCTGATTTTACATATACGTATGTATGTATACTCTTCATCTCGTCCACTCACCCAAATCTCCCAGTTTATTACATAGCCATAGAGATCCCATGGAATGTAATGGTAGAAGAAATGTTCTTTAAAGCAGAGACTGTCTTGCACAACTTCCTGTTGTGTGATTGGTTTGGTGGGGTTAATTTACTCTGTGTTAATGAATAGCTATATTAATCAAAGAGAAAGAACAGGGCTAGGTTTTTTAATATTAATCAATAGGCCTCTTTTTAGTACATTAGGTGCCTGGTAGGTGCTTTTACACCTATCTAAGTCACCACAGCACCTCACTAGGAGTTGTTTTTATGGTATACACATATATGCATAGTGTTTTATACATGTATATATATGCATATATGTGCACATGTCTGTGTATAGAAAGTACATGATGCTGTGATGTATAACAACTGTGTTGGTGTGAGAAAGCTTATTGAGAGATTGCCAACTATGTAGAGTATCCCAACTGAGTCTCCACAAACCCCTTTCCCCTATCTCTTGAGTTACTTCAGTCTGCATTCAGAAAAAAAGAGACTAAACTAAGGGCCAATATTAATAAAAAATAAAATACACAAGCAGACCACTGTATTTTAAATTGTCGCTGATGGTTGAATCGAAGCTTTCTCATCTTCTTGCACTGGCTGCTGTGCTCAGTCACTCACAATTCCAATTTCACATACTGCTTCTCTGTGAAAGGTAGGAGAATGGACTTGGTTCCCCCTGCGCTACTGCAGAGCAAAGACAAACTAAACCACCGAAGAGAGGGCCCTGGATAGGGGGTGCCTGATACATGACAGCATTCTTCCTTTCCTGCTATAGACAAAATAAGTGGGCACCAAGTGCGTGGACCACAACAGTAAAGAACACAGAAGGATGAAATGCAGAGTTAAGCAACAGCAGCTCTCCATTGCATGTTGCATTGGCGAATTCTGGGCTATTCAGACAGATGTCTCCTGATGTGCTGGTGCTGCTGCACAGTCACAAGACCTGGCCTTTATTTCCCACAACCCTGCTCAAGTGATAACCACCGGTGGCAGTGGTAATGGATGCGTCTGGTCATGATGGCTGCATCCAGCTCAAAGTGAATTCAGAGACAGAAGATGACACAACAGCCAAGGGCTAATTTGAGCAATGTGCCCACCTAACCACAGTGCTGGTCAATGTCCAACTCAAGCCAAGTTTGGAAGAAACTAACATGTGCAGTTGGTATGTGAACATGACTATGAGTCAGTCATCTTACTCCATAAATAGTGAGCAGCCCAAGAGCCCTTTGAGCTCTCCTGCATGGCAGCGGGCTGCACACCAGGATCACCCCTTGAGTAGGGACACCTCTCACGGTTACTCCTGGAGGTTGAGAGATTCCTTGCCGCAACAGATTCTCAGTAAGTAACTAATAGCATGCTAAACTTTGAAGTCTTATCTAAGTGATACAAAGGATTGATTGCAGATATAAAATCCTTTAGCCATAAACCATTGACTGAGTCTGGGACTAGGACTGGATCCAGTCGCACCTAAACTCCTCTCTGAGAAGGATTTTAGAAAGCAAGGGGGTCCTTTCTGAACCTCATGACTCAATGGGAGGGTCTCCCTGACAGTTTTGTCTGACCCTGTCCTCTATGCAGTAAATAATGAAGTGTACCTTGCCATCAAATCTTGTTAACCCACTGTTGCATTTACTGTTGAACTTTGTTAATTTATTGTTTTATATGATTAAAGTATAATGTTGCTTCTCTCTTATGAGTGAAATGCATGACTCCATTTACAACACAAATTACCTAATGACTACATTTTTCCCAAGGAGCATTAAGATCAAGAGAGAGATGCCCGATATGGTGCCATACAAAAGCATAAGGTTGGATTATTTCTCCTTCCACCAAGGGAATGGCCAAATGCTACTTCCACGATGAAACTGTTCACAGGTTAACACTGTAGGTCGAACCATGACCTTTCTCCTTTCTTTTACTTGCAGGGAAAAATTGAATGGAAAAGCGCTTCATTATTTACTGAATTGCAGTGAATGGTATTCTTATTCCCTATTTTGTGAATGACTCTCATTAGAGATGAACCAAGGAGATCCATGTATTTTGAACTGTAAATAAAAGGTAGCACCATCTTTTGTGCAATTAATGATTGAATGTATCCAAAATAAAGAGCAAAATGAATTGGAGAAAAGTCAGGTATAGACTGCCCTCTTTTGGGCAAGAGAAGGCAAGGATGTGAAAGAAGTCAAAAACATGGTTTTTTTTAAATATTACAGGCACAATTTCACAGAACCTTGCAGGCAAATTCATGCTTTATTCATATAAAAACTAAAATGCTGACTAGAACACTCCAGTTAGTTAGAGATCAGCCACTCACCAAATATTGTCTTGCAGATTCAAACACAGTCATACTACAGTACAGGACGGGAATTATAAAACCAAAGTCCTGAATAAGAACTGCAAAAATGAGAGAAAGGGAGGTCAACAAAGGCAACAATAAAGCAACTGCCCTCAGCAGAGATCAGAGTAGCAGTTACAGTGTCCTAGAGGTGTTAAAGAATTTTGTAATTAATGTATGTCATTACTCTATGCAAACACTTTTCCAAAGGTTTTAAACTTCAAGATTACCAGTTAGTTTGAGCTTTCTAAGATCTTGTCAAGTCTGAAGATAGGATTCATATTTCATTGGTTGTGAAGATCGCCAAAGAAAGATTAAGCACTATGATCAAGATATTTGTCAAGGCAGCTGTCATCTGTCTAATCTTTCTGCTGTCAGGATTAATTGAGAAAAGGCAGTCATACCTTCCCATGGAGAGCTGAGCAGAAGTTGTGGAGACTCACAGCTGTCACGAGCCTACTTCCATACTCTCTGTTCCTGGTCAGTGGCTTGTGAGATAAGAAAAAGTTTAATTTTCTTGGTGCCCACATGGGTCTGTCCCAGCATCCATGTGCTCCAGCAGATCCCTTCAGCACACTGCAGGATGGGCTTTATATAGCTACTTCTAATGGCATGAGTTGCAAAAGGGCTATATGTTCCCGAAATACAGGTCTAGCACTACCAAAACCTGCAGTTATCAGATGTTCACTGTACTTGAAAGCTTTCTTGGCATTAGGCTCTTAATGTGAATTGTGTGAGAGGAAAGAAAACAGAAGGTTGAATAAACATAATATGTAATTAATATGTTAGAGGAAAACATATCATGTTGGATCCAGCACTCTGAAAGCGGTGAGGCTCCTACCGCTCCATGTCCCTTGGTCCAATTGGTAGTGAGGCTGAAGATGCATTCCCAGCAGGGACGAACACACAAACACACAGCTTATATACATACATACACAAGTATATACATCTTTACGTATATACACATAGCCGGCCACACGGATCACAGACACTCAGAGCACCTATGTGAACACAGACAACACCAAAGGCCTCATCCTGCTACCCTCTCTGGCTAAGCAGGATAGAAGCTTACATACGTGTGTGTGTGTGCACGTATGTGTGTGCAGTGTGGATCCCTCTAGTAGCTGGTCTAGGCCTGCCAAGTAGCTGCCCCTTCATCCCAGCTTCCCCAGCTGATGGCACCTGGATGTATGAAACCCTGAGGATGCAACCTCACTTGAGTTGCTCGTAGAGACCGTCATGCATGCACACACACATGCACACAGGCACAGACACACAGATGGCTGGCGCTTCCCAGGTCCAAATAACTAGTGCCCCGTGCCCTAAGCCCCAGCCCTTAGGGATATACAGGCATTCTCACACCCAGAGCTGGCCCTTAGAGACCCACACTCACGCCCTTGCTCGCAGGCCACTTCATCTGCCCACCAGCTAGCAACCACACACCCACACTGGCTGCAGTCACTGGCACCATAGATGGACAGGCACTCCACCCCACGGTCTGACTCATTACTGCACTCACACCTCCATGCACACATGTACACACAGAATAAAGAGTCATTGACACAGGAAAGAGCTAGGAGGGAATTTAATAAGAAGACAGGACATACTCTGCTGATCAGCTCAGGGCATGGCCAGACGTGCACACTGACCAGCCTGCTTTTTACAGAAAACCTGCCCTTTTGACCTGCTTACCCCTGTATTTTCCCGCTCTTGTTTCTCCCCAAATCACCTGAACATCTTCCTTGTCCTGTGAGATGCCACACTGCCTTTCTCCTGCATCCTATAATGTGTCCCAACCCTAGGCAGCAGCCTTCTTAGTCCAAAAGGTGGTCCAGAGAGCCGTTCCCGATGACACATGGTGACAGGTTTCACAACTGGACACTGGGGCTGAGTGTCTGCTTGGACTGCCCTGGGAGAGGTCCAGGCAGGGTGGTGGTTCCTCAGGAGTCCTCAGTTCAGGCTCACCTCTACCTGCCATTGTGCCATTGTGCTCCAGATGGACCTTAGATGGGCTCATGGCTCCTGGGAGTAGCTGGCCTGGCAGTAGCTGGGCAGGGTATTATTTGGGCCCCCCCGCCTTTCATTGTCTCTCTAAGCCTTTATCACATCCCTAAAAGCATACAGATATGCTACTCTTCAGAAACTGCAATTTGTGTTTTAAACAGCACTAGCACTGAAGTTAATGAAGTCTAAGTATTTGAGTGTGGCTGGTTCCTCACCTGAGGATATCCAAGGTAGGGATATCCAAAATATCCTCTTAAAGAATACCAGCTCAGAATGGGACTAGTTACAGTAAAAGACAGTGCACTAAGAAAGCAGAGAGACTTCTCTGAGTCCTTCCTACATCCTCTGAAATCTCTATGGCTCTATGTCTTTCCCCCACCCCTCCATAGCGCTGTCACCCAGTGTTGACACAGTGTACAATGTCACCAGTTTGCCAGGCGGCTGGAGCACGCCGGTTCACCAGCACCCAGTACGGAGCACCAGCACCTCTCCACCAGGTTCAAAGCACCATGCTGAAACAACTGCAGTTTTGCCCCAGTGCAACAGGCGAACGCGAACGGCTGCGTAGCCTGACTTCGCTTTCACGTGGCAAGATTCGTGTCTTGATTTACACACATAAGATATATAGGATCAAATGAGAAAATGCATCTGGCAAAAAAAGGGACTGTTTCTCTTGTTCCTCTCTGATTGACAGCCTGAGGACTCCTCATTCAAAAAGGTGGAGTTGAAACATTAAAATGCCACCTGCAGTATACAAATGTATTTATGTGATCTCCTCTTCTCAGACAAGCAGTCTTGTGCAGACTTTCATGCACATCTAGCCGGCTCTTTCAGCCTCTAAAGTGATTAGGAGTTGCTTGGCCTTAAAAGCTCATTCAGAGTAATGGCTGTTCTGCATACTAATCTACTGGAGAAAAAAAATCACTTAAGGGGCTGTTTGTAGCTTTCTAATGTTATTTACTAACAAAACAGTCATATTTTCTATAACAACTGCCACTTCATTGGGTGCATATGTTCTTGACTCAAAACTACAAAGTAGATTTAACTCAACACCATATGGTGCGATGTGAACTTATGTGCTTTTTTACTGTTTTGAAACAGAAATTATACTGCAGCAAGTGGATTTTATTCTCTGTCATATGTTAGTTTTAGAGTGTATTTCAGCCAACACTTTTGAACCCCCTTCCTTCTCTTACATTTATTTCCAAATATCAGCTTACTCCTTTGCTCTGTCAGGCAAATCCTGGGAGAGGAATACTATTTGGAGGAGGAAAGGAGTGTATGGTTACCAAAACAGCTGGTATGTATACCCGCTATACTGCTATATGTATACTACTATACTATAGCAGTTGGTTTTGCAGTCATTCCTTTTCCTGGTTTGTGCCTGCAGCAAAATGACAGCTGTACAAATGTACTAAGCAGTCCCTATTTTCAGGATGTGCTGAAGTCATAATTCAGTCCTAATGAATATGTCATTGGAACCTAGCAGCCTGTTTAGATTACTGCTTCCGCTATTACAGAGGGATTGAATGCAGAAATGATAATGGTTTAATTTGCAGTGAATAAATATCATGTTAAGGGCATGGAAATGGCAGTGGGTTGGGGGCTGTGGAGTGACTGTATGGATTTCCAGTGCTCTCTAACAGCTCTGAAAACAGTTATAAATACCCTTTCTTCATTTGTCCTAGGGTTTATACTTAGTGTTGGCAAAAACATTAAAACATATTTTTTACATTTTCTGTTAATGCTATGCTAGATTAGTCTTGAGTATTGTGCAGTATGCCTGAAAAACTGCTTATTTTGAAAGGATGGAGATTAAGACAAGAAAACTGGAATGTACAGAATTAAAATTAGTTGAGACTGGGAATCAGTACCTCTGCTTTTCATTAACACTGTCTGCACTAATCACTGAACACGTTGCTCTCCAATCTGAGAATGAGGAGCGGGGCATTGTTTCCTCTTTTAATTTTTTGTAGACAGTCACGCACCCTTTTTGCTTCAAATTCTAAATGTTATTGAAAATATAGTTTAATAACCCCAGGAAACAACTTCCATAGCTTTGCAGTGCACTAGTCACCCTCAGACCACACTTTGAAAAAGTCTTATTTAAACCAGTTATGATTAACTAAATAGTAAAGTGAAGAATGAGAAAGATCTCTGGAGCTCTGTGAGTTAGGCACAGGAGTGCAGCTCCTGAGTGTCAATTTAAATACATATAAATATGCAGCAAAATATGGGGCAAAACTACTTCTAAAAAGGTTCCTTTTTGACTAGTGCAAGGGCAAAATGCCTCTGGCTTAGACTATCCTAAGGCCGCCCGAAGGACTCACAGTGAGTCGGGAATCATTATTCCATGGACACCTTTTCTTGGTCACTTTTCTGTTAACGCCCAGTCCAAGCCCATACTGGTCATAATTAAAATGTCAGAATACAGTCTATGCTACTTTTAATATGAGTTCGAAAGGCTGAGGTATAAGAGAAAAGCAAGGTTTAATGGCAAAAAAGAAATTAACTTCTTGACTCCATACAGGATTAAATTACATGTTGAAATGTCCAAAAATTATAGCACTAAAGTCACTCATAAACAGAACATGAAGATGTCATCCATCAGCACAATAGCATGAGGCATTTAAGGTACTTTATTTTCACTCCACTGCCCAAGCATCGAATCCAGGATTTGTTCTGTCATTTCCAATAGGAATTCTACAGGTTCTTATATCTTTAAACGAGCATTGCCAATAAATAGTTGGGTTTTTTTAATGCAAAACTCAATTTTGTCAATGTTTTTAATTTTGAAAAGGTCTCCTAAAAAATTTTGTCCTAACTTAAATTTCTGTAAAGTCATATATGAAAGATTAGCTTCATGGGCATTTGTGCTGCAGAAGCAAAATGTAAGTACAACCCAGGCATCTGTCATTCAGACAGAGGTTACTTTCAGCTTGCCTCTGATCTAACCTCACATTGTTTTTAATGTTCAACTGTCACATCATAAAGGACTTGTATATAAGAGAGGGATTAGACTGAAAGGGCAAGTAGGACACAGGTAATTGACCAGATGTGAGAAGATTGTCTACTGAATTTAAAGAACCGAGCATAAACCATCAGTGGAAATCTGGAAGAGGAAAGCAATAGGCAGTGGTCTGAAGAAAAACATCAGCTTTCTGATGAAAGACACAAGGCTACTTTTTATTGCTAGTCATTAGGGAGATTTTCTAAGATAATAGGCTGCAGCACTGTGCCCTTCTGTGTTTAAGAAGCAAAAATGCAGGTACTCAAAATCAAGTCAGTAAAACCAGGCATTTATCTAGTTAGTTATGTAGTCATAGTAGTAGTAGTGGTAGTAATAGTAGTCGTAATGATATGACAAAAATTGGCCAAATTAAAGAATAATTTGGCCCATTAGGGAATGAATAAATAGGTTTTCCAGGTATTCTGAATTCCTTTGAAACAATTAGCTACCTGACGTTTTTCTCTCCACATTGAGGTTTTTTTAGTGGTTGGTTATTTTTTAGTTTTGGTTGCAATATTTGGCTGGATCAATTCCTGTTCAATACATGCATCCTTCATATGGCTCCAGCTGAATTTGAGGGAAGGTCTGTATGCAGAACATTGGTATAAGCAAGCATGAAAACTTTCCTTCAGGGCTAGTAAGCCTTATTCCTGACTGCTTCTAGCTCCATCATGTCTCTAAACTGACTCCTAACTTAGGCAGAAAATAGGACTTGAAGTCACTGACTGAATTTTATCTGCTTTTTGCAGGTTCCACAGTCTTTCAGATTTAGAGAGACAAGGTCCTTCTTGACATATAGGACTGTAGCTCACAGGTAAGGGTTTAATTATCTTGCAGACAGAGAGATGCTTCAATAACAAGGGACAGATCTGCAGAGATGCTATAGTTTTATATCTGAAATGTCATTCTGTGGGTGGTCAGCTGAGTGGGGATGCCTTGATTTAGAAGCGATTTTAAAATTTTTAGTCAAATAGGCACTAAGTCTTTATGAAATGCCATGCCCCAGCTACTGAGATCAAGACCAAGTTCTATTTGCTATGCTGTGTGACTAGAAAAGGAATAAATAAGCAGGAGGGAAGTCTCCACTTCTAGAGACAAATGCACTCATAGTCCTGTACAGTTGAGCTTGTTCTGGCATGGCAATATCCATATTGTTGTGAAGACCTATGCCAAAAGTCTGTAAAAGCAGGTCGCTGCATATAGAGATCTTTAAAGCTACATGTAAATACAAGACAAGACATTAGTAAGGCAAGCAGGAAATTGTAACTGTTGTGACAAGAAATGGAAAGTGTCCTGTCACCACTAAAACTGTTACAGCAAGAATAATAAGAAAGGCTGATTGCCAATTTTTCTGTCCTATTAAACTGTCTTTATCTCAACCCATGAGTTTTACTTTTTCTTTCCTTTTCAATTCTCTCCTCCATCCCACTGCGGGAGGGGCAGTGAGCGAAAGGCTGTGTGGTTATTTTAGTCACCATCCAGGTTAAACCATGACACCATGTTATATATTCAAAACAACTCTTGCAGGAAGCTGAAAAAGCCATATCAACCCCAAAGTGTGATCCAATCAGCCATGAACAGAAATCATGGGATCATGCCTCTTCTTCACTATGAAAGCTCCAATGCTGCTCAGAACAGCAGATATCTTCAAGTCAGATTCATTTCAATGTCCGGTAACGCCTACTTTTCACCACAGCCTGTAAAAGGATTCAAGACAATTATCTCAGTTCCACATATCTAAACCATAGGCACATGAAGCTAGGAGACATGAACACAGCATCTGATGTGCAACAACAGCAGCATAGCCGCTAACAATCGCAGCAAATCCAGATAATACCTACTTTCTTAGGCTTTCAGGTTCTGAATGCACATGTGTAAGCATTCCAGATCCCGAATTCAAACAGAAAGACTGAAACACAGTGCCAAAATTTCCATTTTCAGCTGATGTCAAATGATACGTATATGTCTGAATGCAAACTTTAAAGGTGGAGAAGTTCCTAACTCTGTCTTTAGCAGAGGACCTAATTACAACATTTAGACAGCACCATCATCCAAAGAATAAATGCATTTAAGGAGAAGAACCCATTTAAGGAGAAGAACCTGGGGAAGAAAAGTCCTTCTCAGCCAGTTTTAACTGCCATTATCTGTCATCATTCCATTCTCTGAACTGAACTGATTCTGAGTCTGGCATTTATGGAAAGAAGTCCAAATAACTTCTTAAGAGCAATGTGACAATGAATCATAGAATCATAGAATCATAGAATCTTTAAGGTTGGAAAAGACCTCTAAGATCATCAAGTGCAACCATCAGCCCAACACCACCATGTCTACTATAATGCAGTTGCTCTTGTTAAGTGGGAAAAAAGAAAAGATCAAATTGCAGTTCACTCCTACAGAGTTGAAATTATATGTCGTTTCTATGATCAGTTTGATCAAACTGTTATAACACTGCCTGTCTTTGAGGCTTCAATACCTAGAAAATAGAGCAAACGATCTATGACTTTTAACATTGGTCACTACTAACAGTTTGGCTGTACGCCAATGCAACCATTGACAGATGTCATAACTTACGAATACTGGTAGAATGAAGCATAGTTGGACTCTGATCTAAGGAATGTACTTTGCACATATGAGCCAATGATCTTAAGCTTTATTTGCTGGAACAAAATGGCTGCTCCTTTGCTAGGAATATTCATGTCAGTTTGTTCAGTACAATTTTATTTGAAATCACTCAAAAACAGAAATGCAAAGAAAAATATCATCAGCTGAGTTAAAGCCTTGCTGCATTTAATAATAATTTTAAGAGATGGGTTTTAACGGTAATAAAAATGGAAACAAGGGATTGGTACCATAAAACCTGTCAAATAAATGTAAAAAGGACATAAACTCCCAAAATAGCTTTCACATAAAACCTCACCACAAGATAAAATACAGCTTTTGGGCAAAAAGAGAGTCATATCTCCAGCAACTTCCATAAATAATTCACTGCTAGCTTGTAAACAATAGAGAAGCACAGTATGAATGCCAAAGAGGGTCTTTATATGTCATAAAGCCACTCGAAAGTGCACTTGCTGCAGCAAGTCTGACTGTGAGCTTTGATGTGCTGGAAAAGAAACTGCTATGCTGAGGTCATCAGTTAGTAGAAAACAATTTCCCTCATACAGAGAAGCAGGCTTACTGCTGGGCTTCTGACACAGACAGATTGGATTTAAAAAAAACACAACTGCATAATGTGGGCTTGCAGGGGGAAAGAGATCTTCTACACACCTTCTAAATGACCAAAACTGAAAGAAAATATATCATCTTCCTTTAATGCTTACCAAAAGTTGACATGATAATGTGGCAGGGTTCACACACTGGCGCAGTCACGCTTTAAATATGCAACCGGTCTGATTTGCATCCTCTTTCTTAACTAAACTGCTTCATTGGAGAACTTAAGCTGCTCTATCTGTTAGGTGTCAGGCTAAATAATTCAAGTGACACAGATCTGGAGTTCATTTCTTATCATGGGTATATTTTAAAACGTAACTCTGTCTGTCATTTGAAAAATCTCAACACAAGAGGAAAGCCAAGGCTGTTGCAATAATGTCACTTTCATTTCGAGGCTGATACAGCAAGTGAATGAAAAAAAGCCAATAAGCTGATAAAAAGCTATATAAATATTGAATTTGTGTACCAACAGTTTTCAGACCTCAGACCTCTGAAGTGATCAGCACAGATGACAACATAACAGTTACAGTAAAAATAACAGAGGAGAGAGGATGGGCACTAGGTGGAGAGAGAAATGTAAGCTTTGAAATTCCAGAGAAGGGGGCAACAATGTGAGGATAGACAGTGCTGGGCATGGGATTCGAGGAGTGTGATCAACATGACAGAAAAGGAATAGTTAGAAGATTATTTCCATGTTACAACTCTTGACTTCTTTCAGTGGTCCTCTACAACGCTTTGAATTTCATCTGTAATTGCTCTGATCTACTCTACCTCTCAAAACCTGTGATTCATACTTTCTTGACCTTGAAAGTCTTTCCAAAGTAGGGTTGGTTTTTTTCATGTACAACTTCTAAATGTATTGAGAGGGCCAGTTCAGATTTTCATTTTTTCACAGTTGAGAAACACATTCTCTGGCAAAGGAATTGCCTTTTCAAAGAGAAGGAAGAAAGAAACATCCTCATTTAGAGCAAAAGGCAAAATTCTGGGCATCACAGGAAGAGACACAGAAACAATCATTTGCATAGTGCTATTTGAATTAATCACTTTCTTGATGATTTAAACAAATGTGTTACATTAGTGTAGTTTAATAATGAGCATCTCTCTGACAGGCCTCTAGAGCTTGTTTAAGTCATATATTGTAACTCAGGAAAAATATGAAAGCAAATTTGTGATGCTGTCACAGAATTGACTGTGATTAAGTAGTCAGTCCAGGACAGCACTGATTTCTCAGAAGAATTATCATCTTGAACTCAGATAAAACTACACCTGAATCTTTCTAGGACTTCAGAAAATATCATAGAATCATCATCAAGTCCAACTGTTAACCTACCATGGCCAAGTCCACCACTAACCATGTTCCTAAGTGCCACATCTGGGCATCTTTTAAATACCTCCAGGGATGGTGACTCAACTACTTCCACAGGCAGCCTGTTCCAATGCCTGACAACCCTTTTGGTGAAGAAATTTTTCCTAATATCCAATCTTAACCTCCCCTGGTGCAATTTGAGGCCATTTCCTTTTGTCCCATCACTTGTTACTTGGGAGAAGAGACCAACACCCCGCTGGCTACAACCTCCTTTCAGGTAGTTGTAGAGAGCAATAAGGTCTCCCCTCAGCCCCCTTTTCTCCAGGCTAAACTATCTCAATTTCCTCAGCAGCTCCTCGTAAGGTACCTCAATTTTTTCTGTTGTCAGCTTGCAAATCTTATTTCTGACAAGAGGGGTAATTAAGACAGAAATAGCATGCAAAAAGAACAAACAAAAAAAAGTTTTGTGTTTCTTACCTGAGCCAAGCAAAATGTGAATTTCCACTGTCAAAACATATAGCCAGTACTAATCTGCCCACATGTAATCTTCCCACCTTGTATTTATAGCTTATAGTTCCCTCACTAAGCTGAATGCATACCCATGATCACATCCATCCTCCCAAACTATGATAATACCTTCCCTTGTAAAAATTTTCCTCATATCCATTTGCAATGGAAAGGCTCTTTGTTGCAGCCAAGAAATATACAGAGCAGCTCAGCAAATTGGCTGTCTGCTGTCTTAGTTCCCCTCATGTCCATGAGCTAGATGGATCTTATCTTCCCAGCTCAGACCTAGCTGCTGCAAGGGAAAAGGAAAGCATATACCTATGAACAGGAGAGTGTTTGCTCAGCTGTGATGTCAGCAGGAGCTCATATCACAAAAAATAAACAGGCAAAAATATAAACTTTCGAAGGGTGAGAGGAGCCACTTTCAGCCAGCTGCTGGGAAATCTTATCGTCTCTGCATTCTTCTGTGGTTGTATGACTGAGATCAAGCAATGATGTGAACCAGATGTGAACTGCTGAGGACTGGAAAGGAGCCTCGGGTTGCTTTCCTTCTGGATTCTGGGACTCACCAGCAGGTATGTGCTCAGTATCACTTTCGCCCTTCCCCAGCGAGAATTCGAAAGCAGAAAAGGTCAGGCTTTTCAGGGACACAAGGAAGAGCCTAATGCCTTTTGTTCTGGAGTCTCTGCTCCGAGCTGTGATATGTCATCTACAAGGGACTCATCGCACGTGATTTCCAGAACACCTCCAAACCACTCCCTCTCACAATCCCTCTCCAACAATCACATGCTTAAAAGGTGGTAAATGTCTTTAAAAAAACACTGTTCTTTGTGTTCATTCCTTGCTGCCTCTGAAGCAGTCTGCACTATGAGACATTTGATGGCAAGAAATCCATCCTCAGTGTGTTCAAATGTGAAAGGTATGCTTTAGCTACCCTTGCCAATTGGACATCCATGCTTTACCTCTCCTTTAAAGATATCTACAGATACCCAGTCCTATCTATAGGGCAGACCCCTATAGAAACCCCTCCCTGTGAGATTAATGCCTTTAAGGTACTGCAGCCTTCTCTGGGATAAAATTAAGTCACTTGGACTTCTCTGTGCCAGTGTGAATAAACTTTCAGCCAAATGATCTTTAAAATCAATACTGCTAGGAAAAAAAGTTTATCATTCAAATAGTCTAGTTAAACTTGGCTCCTGGCATTTATTCACTGGGATGCTTCCTTCATTGGAGTTCAACTAGGAGAAGCTTGGGGCTCATTAAAGCTTGAAGACAACTCCTAGACTATCCCCTCGCTTGGAGAAATGCAAAAGAAAAATAGGCCACAAGCCCCAGTTTTAGCAGCATTCCCTCTAATTTATTCACTTCAGTCCCAATTTGAAGGGAGTCCTGCCTCACTGCATTACCTACTCATACCTACTGTGTCTCATTGCCACGTTCCCATGTGCAGAGCCCAAAACCAGCTGGTTCAGCAAAAGCTAACAGCGTTCAGGAACAGACCTAGTTCCACTCCCCAGTGCAAGAGTGGAAGCCAAAACACAACGAGCAGCAAACTGGAAAATAAATTATTTCAAGTGTGAAGAGTCAATTAAGAAAAGTGGTTGAGTTTGCATTTCTCAGAGAAAGTGTCTCCTCTTGAGCAGGCAATGTACATAAAACCATGAACCCTCTCTCGTGCGCGCGCGCACCTTCTCTGTCTACCCTCCCCTCTTTAGTATTTTCTCTGTGCCTTAGAGCGAGGCAATATTCAGTCAGCCCAAAGGGCAAAGTTCCAGATTTTGGAATTCCTCACAGAGATCAATCAGTCAGTTGCTTTGCTACCAAGTGTTGTCTGCACCTAGCACCATCTGTACCCAGCACCAAAAAGAAAAAAATATCAGAACAACCAAATTAACCCTTTATTAAAACTAGCCACCTAACAATTGATTACTTCCTCAATGTTGCTATTTTACTAGCATTTGCATTTGCTGATCTAATCATTCGTAAAATGACTGCTACTGTGACACCAGCAAGAAAAAAGGCAAATGTGATCCTCTGATGAAGTTCAGGTGAAATATTTCAGTAACAGGGAAGCATTAGGGCTCTGTACAAGGTACTGCCTTGGCTTCATTTGCAATGCTTTGAACATCAGTGTTCAAAGAAGATGAACATAGGCTACAAAGGACTGTACTTGCTAATGTAAGGGCTGCAAAGTTATTTGGGGGAATCAAAAGCCTATTTTATTAGTTGAGAATTAAAAAAAAATGTGGGGTTTAGGCAAGTTTATGAAGTTTCACAGTAGATTTGGTTTGTGCTTTGTAAGTACAACATAATTTGTGATAAACTACAGGAAGAATTGGAGCTCTTTAATTTAAAGGTCTCTGTACGTGCATGAATTAATGAGTATAAACTGAGCATTAACATTTATCCGACAGCTCCATGAAGAGAAGGCGGCTCTGTTCTGCAGCAAACTGAGACTGTGGAATACTTTCTTGAAGAATAGTGCATTCCAGAAAAAATAGAGAGTTTTAACATAGGGAATGATGAGATGAAAAAAAAGACGTTATATAGCATGGCTATCTGCAGTAGCAGAGTCCTGAGCTCTGTGACACAGGAGACCATTTCCCACCATAACTCTCTTTTTCTCAGGATGATCACAGCCACTAAGATAGTAACAGGCACTGGGGGTAAACTTACAGGGATGCCTACAGGGTGAAGAGCAGTATCAGAGAAGCTGTGCATTACTGATGGCTTCATATAAACCATGAGTAATAATCACCTTTAACTCAGAGAAAAACAATATGCCATTATTTTGCTTGACAAATATCTCCTTAACACAGCTATACATTCTCATTCAGAGCCAAAGATACCAGTATAAGCAGGCACATACATACCCTCATCTTAAAATGAATGCTTTATGTGACCTAGTTCTAGAAAATATAAATCAAAGGCTTTTACTGATATATGTTGAACACTGTATGCCTTATTTTATATAAATTCAAATGTGTGGTATGAAATGCCACCTTGTGAAAATTTCTGTTTGCATTGGGGAATAATGTAGTTTAGAGGCAAGATTTAATGGTTTAATATCTGAAGCAGACCTATATAAGCAAGCTTCATAATAAGGATTTATTTTTGCATTTATTCATCAGACAGATAATAAGTGCATCCTTTTTTCCTGTGTCTTTCTCAGCGCAGAAAAGGACAGGGCATTGTAGTAGACTACATTCATTTTAATAATGTAGTTTAAATAAAGATATAAAACTCTTTATACAACACTGGCAGCATGCAGCCATCCTCAAAGGATACCCCATGTACTGTAATAGTTTCAAGGACATGCTCTTCCAACACCTTGAGAATTTCCACCATACCTTTTCTGAAGATGCTTTCTCCTTGTTGCATGTCTGCTCTCTGCACTGTCACCAAAGTTGCTTTCTTAAGAGGGGGGTGCTGCCTTCCCTAACAGGGAAGGAAAGGGAATGGGGAATAGGGAGGAAGAAGGGCAGAGGAAAGCGAGAAGGAAGAGGAACACAGCCATCTGTATCTTGAGGTCAATGAGATTGCCATCTGAGAAGGCTCCATCATTTCATGGTCATTTCTAACCCCGCTTCCTTCATCACTGAAACTCCGCCTCAGTAACACCATCAGAAGCAAACGTTTCAGGATAAGGACCTGTCATGGGCAAAACAGTTTCAGCTTGGAGAATTGCACTTAATGTAATTTATTGCCAATTAACATCAATTTTTAATTACCAATTCAAGTATTAAGAAAAACAGGAAGACAAACAATTAAACAAACACTAAGGGAAGCACCTCACCTCCCCCTTCCCCGTGCTAGATTTCAGCCCAAGGCCTCTCCTGCTGCCTCCCCTTGCCCCCAGCGCATCATGCCCACCTCCCTGCTGCCTCTGGAGGGCCAACGGGCTGCCCAGGAGGGTGCTGTCCCTAAAGCATCGGTCTCCTGCTGCTCCTCCTTCCCCCTTCCTCTCTCTCCTTCTCTGTCGTGGCTTCTTACTTCTCTTCTGCTCCAGCACAGAGTGTCCAGTGGGGTGTCCTTGCCCCATTGTGGGTCACCCGCAGCCCCAGTCCCTAGGGAAGCCCAGTTCCAGCTTGGGTCCCTCAGGGGAGCCTCCTCTTTCCAGTAATATGCCTTTGGTCGTGCCCCAGCACCGTCCCCTCTAGCTGTTTGCCCATTTCTCCTCCTCCCACGGCTGCCATTCACCCCCAGAGGCACCTGCCCAGCCCTGCAGCAAATGCAAAAATAAAATTAAAAACAACATTAAAAACATCTAAAAGGTTGACACATAGAAACCATGTGGGAGCCCCACTGGCAGCGCCACGTTTTGGTGCCCACTGTCGCTGGCAGGTTCTGGCAAACACTGCATTATCTAAACGTCTCTGTGCACCTCCATTATTGTTTGAGTTAGTGCAGCTTTCCAGCAGGCACTGAACCTCCCAATCAGAAGAGCACCTCAGCAGTTCCTACAAGGTACTTCAAGGTAATTGCCATGTGCTCCTGAGCACCGATACTCGTGCCATTGCCCAGGCTTAGGGGTGCCTTCTCGTTCAGACAGCTGGCACTGAGAACAAAGTTCCAAAGGTGTTTTGGTCAAATTTTCATTTTTCCACTTAACAGGTTAGACATACGTTTGAAATAGTTTTGCACAGCTCAGCATCTGTGGGCCAGAAAACATCATGTTTTGGAAACACTGCTTTTCTTTTCATCATTCCCTTTGCTATTTTTGCATCTGGCCTTGAGTAAAGTATAATATCATTCCTAGTTATTCCTCAGAACTGCTCTTCTATATTTCAGTTCATAAAATTTGGTAGGCTGGGATTGTCTTGTTTTGTTTTGCATTTAGTATAATAGTCTAGATAAAATTTCCAAACAGGTGCTTCAGTGACTTTGCAAAATCTCCAGAAAAGGACCAAGAATGCAATAAAAGAAATTGCAACCCCCATTGCATTGCAGTGTGTTACAATGGGTTTAATATCATCACATCAGTTTTGACTAAGTCTTTCAAATGATGAATTCTTAGTTCAGCCTTGGGTGTCCATATCATTTATTACCTGGTATTTTTTGCCTAATGTGTATAGTGCACTCAGAATATCTAAAACCTCTTATCGACATATATATGAAGATAGGATGTTTGTGCCTGCTTTGGGGAATAGGGGAGTTGTGTCATCATTTGTTATTTCTTCATACACCAAGGAGCAAAACCAGCACAGATTCAGAATCAGAGTGGACTGTCTGCAAACAACTTAGAACAGGAAAGTTACTTGGTGAACGCTGGTAAATATATAACGTACATTCACAGAAATAAAGATCAATCCACTAACATTTTCAACTCAGATGTTAATTTTTTTGCAACAAACAATCGAAGAATTTATCTACTGGAATTAAGTAAGGGATACTGAATGTGATTTTCAGAAATGTTTAATCATTTTAGCTTTTTAGAACAATTTGAAGAAGAGATACTAACATTTTTAAATCTAGATCTCACTTACTGATGCTACCTTCAAGGATGACATGCTTACCTTTCCTCCACTGTCACCAACTACTAAAACCTGGTAATTGTTTTTCTTGATATGACACAATAAGACAGCATCAGAAAATGTTTAGATTTTATCTTTTCACAGCCTGATTTTTTCACTTTGGGAGGTAATTGTACTTTGTTGGAAAGCTGTTCATTGTCCTTTCATTTCTCCTCTGACTAAATGACCAAGAACTGTGCCTATATAGTTTTAGTGAAAAACAGCTCCAGCTGTGCTATCACTACAACATCTCTAGTATTCATAAAGAGAAAATAATTTACAAGAGATTCAAAATTAACTAAGGAAACAATGGGAATATTATTTGTGCCTCAATTGCTTTTCTGCAGAGGCTGTCAAAGGTTTATCATTTCATTCACCTCTCTGCAGAGCAGAAAGCTCAATTCTATACTGCATGTCAATTGTATTTGCACAAAATTGCACAAAGGTAAGGAAGGTGTCTCCTTTTTCTTAACAGCTGCTTATATTTTCTTACAGTGATAAATAAGTTCCTTGCTGCCACTACAATATAGCAGGAAGTGCTGAGAAGGACAAGCAGCAGAGGGTTTAATTTATTTCTAATTTGGTTCAATGTGTAGGTACGGTAGCCAGCCTCTTTAGACTTGAGAAATTACTACATCAAAATTTCAAGAATCCATACAAGTAAGAGAAAAGAATGGAACAAATTGCATGCAAAAGTATGATTTATGCCAGGAAAAGGACATCATGTTTATATGCATGTATATTAAAAGTAACTTACTGAAATCACAGCAGTTTAATAACATAATTCATGAGATAACATTAAAGCAATCAAAGAAATATAAAATATTTCATTTAGATGCATATTTTGAATTTACTTAGTTCAGAACTCCTGTATCAAATGTTGATTTCACATTGTTTTAATTATTATTAACAATGATTCCAAGTGAAGAGAGGTTTACGTGCCTCAAGTTTAATGCTTAAAATAAATCATGGCTGCACCGAAGGCAATAGAAAAGCTCTCATTACCTAGAAGTGGAGCAGCATTTCACCCATCATTTCCATTCCGTTTCCGAAGCCTGAACCACTATTTAGCTGCACAAGGCACTGACCGAGCAAAACTGTGGCATGGGAGTACTCCCCCTTTCCTGTGCCGTTGTGCCTGTCAGCACATTCTTAAACAAGCAAAGAGTTGTTTTGCTGAATTGGGGTTAGTGAAAAGCAGAGTAACCCCATTTGCAGTTTGATTGACTTGCAGTGAAGAGAATTTCTGACTCCTTTTTGCAATTTCCTTTTATTAAAAGACAAAAGTCTGATCACCTAAAACTTCAGTAGATGTGCTTAGAGTTGTAAAATTAACTCTCACTGGGCAGTTTGCAGGTGTCAGTCTAAGAACCAGATCTGGGATTAATTACAGAACAGTTCCCAAAGCTTTTTTTGCCTCACTTCCTTCAAACCTGCCACCTTGTCAACCAAGCCTGAGTAAGGAGATTGTCCTTGGAGCTCAGCAAAACCCTCTGATTGTGCAGGAGGGCTGCCAGCAGAGCTGCTCCAAATCATGGCACAGCCCTTGAGAAACAATGTAAGCTAGGAGAGGTCTGCAGGAGGCAAGGCAAAGCTCAAAGCAAAGCAATGTGGGAATGACAAAGGATGTGAGACAGCTGTTTCAGAGAGCACCAGTCACCTCTGGAGCTTGGGAATTGTCACAATCCCTTATTGTCCATTGACTAAATACAGGTTCGGTTATAACCAGTATTCTCGCTCTTTGTCAGCATTTTTTATTCAGTCTTTGGCTGCTCTCCTATATTTCTTAGTGCATTCTAATATGCACGTCTCTTAGTTTTCCATGGATGGGTAAAATGCCATCCTCCAACTACTATTTTACACCTGTATCTTCGTATTAGGGGCTGGCGGCTGACCATTCAACTTCATTGCTGTAACACATCATAGTTACAAGTCAAAACTCAACTTTAAGTTATAGCTTATTCAAAATATGGTAGTGCTTTTCTGAACATGAGAATAGGCGAGCTGGGTGTTCCTGTTGAATCCTGAACCAGGACCAGGGCTTGAGTCCATTTTTTATGAGGGTTAGTCAGTGCAACAAATCTCACATCTCTTGCAACATGAATGTGCCACAGGCAAAAGAAGAGCCACCTCCTGAGATCCAAACCTGGTGTGCAGACCACAGTCATGAAGTTTTTCTGCAATGAGGCCAGAATGACCCTGCATCTGAGTAGCTTCACAGAAGACATAGCATTACAGCCTCAAAAAGCTTTCTAAAGACATTAAACCCTCATGCACACCTTCATTAGCTCACCAAGGGGGTACAGAAAGATAAAGAACCTCAGGTGTTTAAGAAAAAAACATGCATCAAGTACTGGTAGCACAGGAAAAGCCCTTTTCTCACAGGCACTGAGCCAAGGCTCAGAAAATGCAGCTTCTCTTTCCAGCTTTGCTGTTGGTTCACTGTGTAATTTAGGGAGTAAGTCACTTTTCTCATTCTTCTTAGTTTTTCTGACCTGGAAGATGGGTGCAATAATACATATCTGAAAGAGTTTTGTTTAACTATAGCATCAAAGAGCTAGACCAACTTAAGACAGAAAAGCAATCAGAAGCAACCACACTCAGACAAGACATTCTGAAACTTTTTCCCTTCAAGCTTGTAGCTATTCAATTTGCTTTTTTATTCTGCTTCCTTCCATTAGAGTAGCAGATGAGCCTTCTATTGAGGATGGATCAAAGACAATGTGAGCACTACTGTGTCTCATAAAATCACTGGCTCTTTTCCCCTCTACTCCTTGGAAGCCCTGTTTGCATGCAATATTATGGTTTTCTTTCTTCAGATGATAAAGTACTTTGGAAAATTTGGTATGGGATTCATATCCAGAGAGAGGTGAGTTTGGAGTGTCAGGCTTCCTACAGTAAAATGGCTTTATAAAGAGGAAGGTCTCACAGGCTTTTCTAACGGTGGTCCAAAGTAAGATTTCCTAAGTCTCAGAAAGCTTGTGAGAGTTAGTATGGTTTAGTACCACATTTCAGTACTCCTTCACTTTTTAAAGTCTGTGTTCGCCTTCCTTTACCTGCTTAATTTACTACATCCTGCATGCAGCATTAGGTAAGTCTGTTGACTGCATGCAAAATAAGGTATCATCTCACACATAGTAATATTACCTTTGATTTTCTATCCTAATGCATACAAGTCATGAGGTTTGAGATATGAGCGGGCATTTTCATAACATACATTCTGTATTTTTGCTGCTGGCAGTGGCTTAGATTTTAAGAGATATATTTCAGTAACCAAAGGAAGGAAAATACAATTTGGGATTGGAATAACTATAATGGTGTTTACCATGCAGCTGTTCCTTCATAATTTTTTGGAGAAGGGAACCGTTTGACTTCAATATCTGCCTCAGGAGTTTTTTAACACACTCTTGATCTGTAACATTAATTGCACCAGAACTGTATGTGAAGTCATATCATAGACATTGATTAATGAAATAGTATACATTGCTATCTGCTCCTTTCAGCCAAGTTCTCCTGACCTGTTTTGGGTCTCTGAGATTCATGGAGTAAAGGTACTGTGCAGCGGTTTCTGCCTTGCTCAAAGGCAATAAAGATGAGAGGAGAGAAAAAAGGTACTGGCAGCATGGTGGGCCTGAACACTCTGCTCCCACAGCACCAGGACAAAGGTAAAAATGATAGGAGACAGCTGGGATGAGAAGGAACCTCACAGCGGGTGTGCTACAGAAAAAGGAAAAAGGCAGTAAAGTTAGGAGAAAAAAAAAAAAGTAAGTTAGACTGGTTGTGACAATGGCATATTCAAGGAAAGGGGCTAGAAAGGAGAAAAGGAAGGCAAAAAGTTTGCTGTTGTTCCTATTAAATGAAATATCTTCAGGAAATTTCAAGAATATAACACTATCCCAGAAAAACCTTAAGAACAGTAGAGAATAAAAGTAAAGTTGAAAATTCAAACAATTTGTTTGTTTGTTTCTTTGTTTGTTTAGGAAACTGTGGGATACTAGAAGATCCCAACCATGCTGTGCTAACTTGAGTAGGGAAAACAAAAAAAAAAAAAGAACATAAAAGAGACTGGAGATACATTTTTAACAGCACAACCTGCCTACTGAATTATTTAAAATACTGATATTCATGAAATAATTTCTCTAAGAGTTGAAGTGCCATCAAACGCATTACACAGATGAATCACCAGGGAAATGGCTAATCCTGCTCTTCGGTTTGGGACTAGATTGTGCAGAGCAGAAGCTGGAAAGAGTTGCCATGCCTGTCGTGCCCATTTTGGACACTTACATGGGCCTGTCCCAACAGCATGAGGACTCTTCCCCCCCTCAACTGCTAGTGGACATCTGTGAGTTTTCCAATATCGCCACCTTCAGACAGCCTATGAAAAGCCTTAGTTCATTCCTCTGGTTTTTCCTTTGTTAAGGTGACAGTGCTTTCCATTTCACTTAATTAATAATCAATGTTTAATTTGATTAAAAGCTGAAGGATTCAATTATGTGTATTAAATAATCCTTTATTTTGATCAGTTTTGTTGTCTTTAATGAGGTAATATTCTATAATTTAATCACTGGATACAGAAAGTTGCTGTATAATTATTAAGATCATGGTCCTAAATGACTTAGAATAATGAATCCAAGCAAGGCCCAGATAATTAAAAACGCTCATTACTAAAATCTGTGACATATTTCCTAACCACATTTGGAGTGCAAGGGTGATCTTACTAACAACACATTACAACATGCTCTCTGTGTGACCTTGGACAAGGTATATAATCTTGCTGAGGCAAACATTCTTATCTGTAAAACAGTAAAACTTTGTTTTAACAAGGTCTTCAAGTAAGCCCTTCATGGCAAGGAGAGGCACTCACCCTATGCGTGCATAGTGCCTAGTAAGAAGGTATTTTCTTGGTATTACCAGAAGATTAATAAGAGTTAGGGAACAAAACATAGCTGTAGCAGGTAAGCAGGAAGGTACACCTTTCTCAATATCCCCTCAAGGACAGCTGCAACTGGCAGATGTTTAAGGAAATATTCAAAGGCCAGGCAATGACTGTGTGGTATCTCCACCTCTGTCTCACTCCAACAATGTGCAGTTGCTGGAATTCATGACTTGCATTGTGGTGTTAAATAACTCACACGCTCGGCAGGCGTTGAACCCAGCTCTACATCTCATCACCACTACATCCCCCCATAAGGAGTGCGGCAATTCGATTACACACAGTATAAAAATGTACTTCCTTTTGTTTATCTTCTGTCTCTAGCTGCTATATTTACTTTGTGCTCTCTATGTAATGCACTATGAAGACAAAAGAGTAAACTTTCTCCATACATCTTCTCTGGCATTTATTATTTTTAGATTTTTATATATATATATATATATATGTATATATATGTATATATCTCAAATCATCCTGAGTCATCCTCTCTTCCAACCTGTTTAAGTTTTTCCTGGAAAGAAGCCATTCCACCTCTGTGATTACATTCTCTTGACCTTTTTTTTTTCACTTTCCCCTTTCAAAACACATAAACAAGAACAATAGACATTGTTCAAGATATACACCACATGTTTATAAAATGGCATGATGATAGTTTACATTTTGTTCTCATTTAATTTCCTAACCATTTTTATCATACTTTTTGCTCCTCGGACCACTGTTGAGCATTTCACTGATGTTTTAATAGTACCAGCTACAATAATTTCAAGATCTCTCTCCTGAGAGGCAATAGCTAATTTAGGACCCATCATTCTGTATGTACAATTAAGGATGTGTTTCTTCATGTGCATCTCTTTGCATATATTGACCTTGAATTTCATCTGCCATTTTACTGTCCAGTCATTCAGTAACATGAAATCCTTCTGTAACTCTTTGAAGTCAATATGAGAGTTGAATACCTTGAATAATACCTCAGCAGCAGCAAATTTTGTTACCCTGTATCTACTTTCTTTTCTAGGTCATTTATGAATATATTGTATATCTAGACTTCCTGAACAGCAGCATCCATTGTAATGCCTCTCCTTATCTGTACCTTTTGTTTTCTTTCACGTATCCCCATAATCACATTTCCCCATCTTTGCATTTCCTATCATATTTGCTTTTATTAAGCCACAAGAGGAATTTATCTTTTATCTCAAGACAGCTTTGTTTTCTTAAACCTTTTTGATGAGAGATCATGTCAAAAGCTGTTTGGAAATCCAAGTAGATCAACTTGGTAATTATATTCATATATCACTGACTCTTTCAAAGAATGCTACGTTATTTGTGAGGCGTGACTTCCCTATATAAAAGCCTTGGTAATTCTTTACCATGTGTCATATTCTTGTATCTATACAAGAAAAACTGCATTCTTGAATTCTATTTACTTAAATCTATTGTTTATTATGTTTTTCTATATCTGGTAGGAAAATCAAAGTCTAGTCTGTAGTCCTCTACACCTCCTTTGTCACCTGCTGCTTTTTAGTCCCCTAATGTTGGGAATAATTTAGACAACTACACTACCACTGTCTACTATTGTGATTGATTCACAATTTCATTTTAAAGCTCTGTTCAAATGCTCAGAAGAATATCACCTGGCTCTTTTATTTATTACTATTCATTTTACATATTTGTCTAAAACCTTTTTCAGTTTGAGAAATTTAACTTGACATTTCATTTTGAGATGGTTCCAAATCTTCTTTCTTTATAAAGACTTCCCCACATCTTCTTCAGGAAAACATCAAGGCAAATAACTCATTTGACCACTTCTAACCTTTCCCTTTATGTCCTGAGAATCTGCCTGGTAAGCTGCTTCATTTTGGTCAATTTGAAGGAGAGAAGGGAAAAAAAAAAAGAAAACAAACAAACAAACAAAAAACTGCTTTTTTTGCCCTTAGCATCTTATTCAAAATCCTCATCCCTATTCCACTTTGGCTTTTAATTTGGCCTAATTCATGCTCTTTTCTAGTCACCAGTACTCTGCTGTTCAGTTGTGTTTGCTTTTGGCCTTTTCAAAGCCTTTTTGATAGAGAGAATACAGTTGTTATCTCTGACAGTGTCTTTTACCAGTCACCATACCAACTGCAAGTGTTTTATCCTTTTGCCTGTAGCTTTCAATCTTCTTTTTACAGGCTTCTTCCGTTTTCAGTAACCATCATTATTATAGAAATTGTAATTCCTCTCAGTCCTCAGCTGGTGTTCAAAACTGAGAAATTATTGTGAGTACTTTATTTTGACTTGCTGAATCTGGAAGAGGCCTGACTGTGCAGGAGGGGATGGGGAGGAGTATCCCAGTCATCTTGTTAGGCCTGTTCTAAACAAAAGAAGTTACTGGCTGGGTTGTAATGCAAGACATCTGGGAGGAGATGGCAGGTATGACCCAGCATTTACAGGAGAGTGCTTTTCTAAATGAGCGGCTGGAGGCCAGGCAAGATACATAGGAGCATCTAAAATGGTACCTCTGGTTAAGCACCTCCATCACACAACTTGGAATTCATCTCTTTAGCTTTGCAAAATGGAAATTACTTGGCAATTTGAAAGATATAAGCGCCTAAGAGAAATTTTGCAAAGCTGGTTCTTTCATCTAACTGGCAATGATACAACAAGATGTAATAGCTGAAAGTTAAAATTATCAGTATATTATGACAAAATTTCTAAGCTGTACTCAGAAATATATAGGTAACCAGTCAATGTTTTCAGTCTCCTGTTGCAGTGAACATGTCGACATTGGACAATTTTAAATCTAGATGGGATGTATTCTTATATGATATTGCCTTTGGGTTTGCATCCCTGCTTTTGTCTTCATTTCACACAGGGCCCTGCCATGAGTGCGCACTGCCTGCCTGAGGGGCACAGGTGCCCCAACCATCCTGGACTTCCTGTGAGCTGCTGCTTACGCCACAAAGACTCTCCCTGATCACTGGGGCAAGTCAGAAAAGTTCCTGGCTTTCTTGAATAGTCCATATAGCTTACAGCCCATCCCAAATTGCCCACAAATGAGGGCAATGAGCTGGGGATATCAGCAGGCTGAGCACAACCACACTACGTGCAAAGGCAATTCTTTCATTCGGAGGAGTCCTGGGGTAGCGTGGTGTGCTTAAGGCCTGATAGTTGCTGAGTCTATGAATATTGTATATCATATCTATTACAATGGACAATTATTTTTAAATTATCTCTTTAATAGTCTGCAAAACCATCTTCCTAATATTTTTTTTGCATAGGTCACTAAGGAAATAACTACTATCAAGTTGATTACAATTAAAGCAATAAAATTACTGATGGGACAAAGAAAGGGTGGTAGTTATTTTTATACAGTATATAAAAATATCAGCTGCTACAGAATTTTCTGCAGTGCTGGCAGACTGATTCTTACCTTCTGCAGTCTGTGAGCATCAGCACATTTTATTTCTATTCTTGAGGTCATTCTTCCTTCCAAAGGAGCTACTATTTATTGGCAGCAGTTATTCACAACCTTTTTCTCACTCCATTAATGTTGAAGTTTTATTTTTGTGTGGCTTTCTAGATGCCTAGGATCTGTTATATAATGCCCATGGAGTGCTATATTCTGGCTAGTCAGAGGATACAAGCTTTTTTAAAAAATTCTCATGATTCTAGCTGAATGAGTGGTTAGTTTTCTAAAATAATTTCCGATGCTTGAACAGAACTCACTGAAACTCCTTTGTCCATCCCAATAGATGCAATTTGAGAGAAGGATTTATTGAGATAAAAAGAAATCCTAGGTGGGGAGAGGTGGAGAGTTTTTGGAAAACGAGACTTTGGGCCACTAATAGAAAAAAAAAAAATTATGCACAAGTACCGGGTTGAAGTCAAAATTACTTTCTTTGAGACTTAGAAAGTAGAATTTCAGATTACAAAAATCCATTTTTATAGACTCTCAGTGACAGCCTGAGGGTTTGCTGTTTATATCATGCTAGTTTAAAACATTTCAAAGGAAAACTATATGAAATTGAATTACCAATTATTGTGTCACTGCAGCCTAGGCAAATCACCTTGCTTCTTGAAAAAATACAGAATCGAGCTAATGACCTAACTGGTAGAGCAATGAGATGTCCACTAAAAGATTTTCAACCCATTCATCCACAAAGTTGGAGACAGCATTTTTGTCATTCATTAGCAGAAACACGATTGGGTGAATGATTTTCATGTGCGCATGGTGCATCCTGAATGTATTCCCTCTTTATCTTTTTGCAAAGGAATACTGTGATTTGAGAAATCCCTGATCAAGCCATTTTCTGTTATTCTACCTTCGATCAACGATGTTGGCAATATAGATATTATTTGGTTATTTTACTTTATGATGGGATTCTTACAAGCAGTGAGGGCTGAAACCCACACATACAGTGTTTCCTAAAGTGTAATTCCTTTGCCATAACACTCCAAAATCTTTCTTGGACTATGACTGCAAACTGTGACATGGACTGAGTCTGTTTGGGATATATGAGCATTCCAATCTGATCTCTGTCAGGTGGATCAGCACAAAAAAAAAAAAAAAATCTAGAGATAAAACATAAGTGAACAAACCAGTACATGAGCCTTCAATTTCAGTCAGCACTTCGGAGCTCAGTTGCACTGGGGGCATGACAGACAGTGGGCCTGTTCCATGTATTACAGAGAGTCTTAGTACTTTGAGGAGAGGGGGATTATTTCATCTCTTAACAAAAACAAAATTAAAACACATCTCTGAAGAATGTTGCCCTTATAGAGGAGGTATGTGCTTTGAGGTGTCATACTTTTGCACAGTCTTGATAATCACTAATGAAGAGAGAGTGTAGAAGATTACAAAACAACATAATCAAGTGATAATAATGAATATTTCAACAGGCAGACATTTCAAAGTTTTAATTAAAATTAGTAGTGCTATTGATATTGTAATGTCTTCGGGTAACATACAGGCAAGTAATCACAGACCTCCCAAATGGACTGCATTACACATGCAATTAATTATGGAAGATGCTGGTGCTCAAACCACCCTGGGATCTCTGAGATTTAAAGCATTTCACTACAGAAGGCAGCTCCACTAACACAGCCAGCAAATTAACTATTATACTTAACCCAGATGCTGCATTGCTGTGATGCGGCTCCAATCTGTTCTGCTAGCAACAATCTTTACTTATCTTCTTTAATAACACAAATGCTTTTCCTTTTGCCTAAAGTAAAAGCTGATATTTTTAAACACAGACTGTGAGAGCTTGGGGGACAAAAAAAATCCCACCTACAGAGATGTTCTTTTCACAAGATGCCCTCCACACTGCAGGGGAAGAAAAGTTTAATCAAAGTACAATGCTTACTTTTCTTTCTCTTTGACACTGCCTCCACCCAGTGCTCCTACTCTGATGTTCTTTCAGGATTCTTGGGTTTTTCTGAAGTTAATTTTGTCACTAGGGAGCAGGTCTGAAGGCTTCTTACCACAAAACGAGGGATCGTAATAGTACTTCCAATTCACAACATAATGGCTTCATTTAGACCATGGAGGGATTGTTTAGAAACTGCCCTGAGTGTACTTTGACCTATGGCTACCTGTAGGCCTGAACACACATTTTAAAAGATCTTCCATGCCCCTCAGTGAAATCAAATCATTATTTTGAGAACTGAATCTCATGCTGAGCTATTCTGAATAAACCTCTGTCAATTCAATCCACCCAAGTCCAAAGCTTTCTGTCAGGAAAAGTAAGAGGCTAAGAGCATTTCTGTTTATGGATTTGAGGCCTCGTGCACAGCAGGATCAAATATTTTTAAAATAAATGGGGGAGATTGTAGCTTTTTGTGACTTTTCCAAACTCTTTCCCAGTGAGGCAAATACTCCACTCTTTGCTTGACAGGTGCCTTTCTCCAAACAGACCCCTCAGCACTTTCCAGATTACTTGCTGGATCAAAAGCTACTAGGCAATTCCTGAGCCCATTACTATTGATCGGAGTTCTGATAAAGAAGGGAAAGGAAGGATTAGACCAAAGGCCTTTCCTCTTCTTCCAGACTCAAAATGTTGCTACTGATTTAGGCTTTTTAACAGACCTGATTGTTCTGGAGGATTGTCATTTCCTCAGCACCATAAGGAAGGGAATGGATATAGGTGTCACTTTGCAAAATGGACCAATATCCTGTAAGCCTATCCAGGGTAATTTTCTGCTACAGGATTGTGTCTGGCCACCCCTGAGCTCAGCAGCTGTTATGCAGGACAAGGCAACTTGGCTAGGAGTGTCATGAAGGAAGTAACAAACTAGTGGTTTGGAACATTTGTCAAGGCTGTTAATGTAAGTAAACCACACCTATTAAATTGAAAAATAACATCATTCACCATGGGTTGGTAATTTTTAAGCTTTTTACATAGCTTAATTCACAGGCTGTTGCAGACTGTATCCCAGCCTCCAGGTCTTTCTTCATCCCTCTTGAGGGAACTGA
>VXBL01000554.1:305028-340568 GCA_013400195.1 Aramus guarauna
AAAAAAAAAAAACTAAAAAAAAAAAAAAAAAAAAAAAAAAAAAAAAGAGTACAATACTTGGTTGCAGCCACCTTCTTTCCAAACACTGGGGAAGAGGCTGCTCACAGCCTGTCCTGCTACAGTGAGATGGAGGTTTCACCCACACCAACCATCTTTATCCCGCAGGAAGGTGCTAAAGACCCATATGGTGTGGGAGAGATCTCTTCCGCAATAAAACAAGCAGCAGGATTCAGTTCTCATTAACAAGTTCTTTTAGGTAGACCAAAACACTCTGACCAGGCCTGAGTTTTAGCATGAAGTGAGGAAACTCCAGCCGTATTTTCTGAGGGGAGAAACCACAGATAAATAGTTTTGCTTTGAAAGAAGATAATGGTGATTTTTTTTTTTTTTCCAGTCTGTAAGTGTATTAGTTGTTATTTGTATCCTTACAAAAATGAAATGCTTGAGTTGTTGCTCGGAAAATATATAGACTGTACTCACTCCATTGTATTGTTGTTTTAATATTAAGCAACAATTAAGGGTGGCGGTCAAACATTGCATTATTCTGCATAAGCTGCTGAAAACTAGTTTTAATTCTTTTTTGTATTCTTTTTTTTAAAAAAACATGACTTCCCTTTTATGGAGCTCTTTAGAATGATTACTGGAACAAAATCTCCTGATTTCAGCAGAGCCATTAGTTCTTTTATCATCAGTTGTCCCCACTGAGGTATGTTAATACCTGACACAGATGTGTCAGTGATCCCCATATTCGCTAAGCCAATCTGCACTCTGACAGAACACCTCCAAATAGTTCCACAAACACCATTGAAAGAGTTTTTTGTGAATGATTTCCAAGATACCCACAGTACTCCAATTCTGTCTACACTGTATTTTCATACTTACTTGGAGCTCTTCCTACATGAGTCAGTTGCATACATCCGGTTTTATCATGGATTTTTTTGTGCATTTAAAAAGCTAAGGTACTGAAATTGCCTCCATAGTAAATATTAAAAAAGGGTTGCAAGACATTTCAGTCTGCTTGTTCAATGAGGACTCTGAGCTCTTAGTTGTTGCCAGTAATGGGAGAAAAAAACAAAGAGACAATATAGTAAAAGAGATGTGACTCACCAAAAAGTATTGTTCCACCTCTTTGCTAGCTTGAGAAATAGACAGAACTTGAAGTGAAACAGTGTAAAACATACAGCATACCAGTACTTTTTAGTCTCTGCAGTCATTTGGAGTGAGATGCTGCAGTTATATTTTGTGGCAAATTCGGGTGTTCAGCTCAGGTCAGGCGCTACTGCCTTTCAAAAATGTGAGATACCTCTGAGCAACACTGAGAGGCAAATTCTCCAGGATTTTGAACCCTGAATTATATGCTCGCTTTTTTTTCCCTCTAAGCCCTGAGAATACGTGAGTTAGCATTATCCACAAGAACATATGTCTAACTCATGCTATTGAGACTCAGAGTGCTCATGAATTATGGGTTGCTTAAGGAAACATCACGGAGGGACATGGCAGAGCCTTACTGCAACTGAAGTTCTCCTGTATGTAGCAGAGAAGAGAAACTGTCCATGTTTCTAACTGCATGCTGAGGACCATAGCTGCTCAGATAGAGTTGCATGGAACATGGGACACACTTTTCAAAAATAGATGTCTAAGTGTTGGCATCTAAGCTTCAGCAAAGTACACATTAGTTTTCCTAAATAAGCAAATTGATTTTTTTCAGAAAGGCTTTTTATTTCTCAGGAACTGCTACCATTGTTAGTGACTTTGCACTTGTGAAAATCAGGCATTTTGTTTTGGTTTCTGTTTCTCACTGCCCCTTTACTTTCAGATCTTCATCCTACAATTGATACAACACATATGGTGCACAATTACCCTTCATCTCATCGAAGAACTTGAAATTTAAATGGAAAATAGGCTGTCTATGAATGTCAAACAAAGGCACCCAGGCAATATCTGGCTTACTCGCTCCCTCTTATAGACATGGGACCGGCAGTTCCATGAAGATGAAGCTGACACTAATGTAAAGACCAAATTGCATGCAGGAATTTGTTGCTGAAGAAATTTTAGGATAGCTAAGTACAAAGACAAGAGAACAGCGAGGGACGATAAGAAGTTTAAGCAGAAAAAATGTATAATTTAATTCCCCTGTGAGCTAAAGTTATTCAATAAGGGCAAACACTTTTACAGGTCTCACTGTGGTGGAAACATCCTTGGAGTATTTATGGGAAATAACTCAGAAGGAACATTGTTAACATCTCCTTTACATTGTCTTCCTTAAAGGGCAACACAGATGTAGCAATATTCTTTCAACCATATTAACTTTTAAAACTCCTGGGAGCCATTTTAGTGGAGATTTGAGATAGACTAGGCTGACATAGTTACAAGGCACAATTTAAGTGGCGCTGTCTGTGCCATACAAGTGTTTCAGCTTCAGCCAGAAACTTCAGTAGAAAGAATTCAGAGGAAAGCATGAAAAAGTAAAGGGGAAAATAAGCTGAGCTGCTACAAAGTGCTTACCATAAGCACTTTTCCATAGCCAATGGTCCTTAGTGGCATTTGTTTTACAATATTTATGCTCAAATGAGAGTTTGCCATATTCATTTCACACAGAATATCTCAATGCTGAATGCACTATTACTAGAATGGGCACAAGGTAAGCTAGTGGATTCACTTAAATAAAAGATGTCATTATTAAAGGTCAAGGTTTTCACTCCTAAAAGATACTGAAACAGAAAATTATCATTTTTCCCATAGTTTTCTTAGAAGGACAGATACCTGACATTTATTGCTAAAAACAAACTAGGTAGCATTGCATCAGGGAATAAGCGTGACCTGTGTCATTCTACATCTTCTCTCCTTCTTATCTCCTTGATGTTGTAAGGAAGGACTATCGGGAGTAGAACGCAAAAGAAGAGTGATTCACACTGAAAACAAGAAATTTAATCATGCATGCCTGTTCATCAGCTAAAAACAAAACAAAACAAAAACCCAAATCTTAGGATTATTTTTGCAACATGTAGATTATCAAAAACTCAAGACATATTTTGTGTGCATGTATTTCAGCTGGCAGGCTGCACCAGTGAAACCGACAGCAAAACAGAGTGGAAGCAATCCACACAGACTTCTCTGTTAGGAGGTGCAGGTATACTCTTGAAATGACTCGGGGTAGAGAAGGGGACTTGCTGTGAGCATCTCCTGCTCTGCCTGAGCATCCTGCCATTGGCCAGAGGGAAATGTCACTACTGTTTCTGGAATGGCGCTTAAGGTATGATGCTCCAAATAGGATCGAAGCATTTTGTTTTTCTAAGATAACGCAGTCTGCTAGCCAAGATTTCATAGCCATAGACTGACAGTTCAATTGACAGTTCATAGCAACATAACATTCAATAATGCCACTCTAAAAACACTCTTGGAAAGGAGCTGCAGATTTCAGGGGCAGACATAGCGTGCAATGCCACTGACACATCTTTTTTCCACTGCTGCTGGGTCATTCAAGTGTCAGAAATGTTGAATGTCCCTCATTTTTCTGATGACATAACCCTCACAAAGTAACAAAGTTTGTATGAACGTCTTGCCCATGTGTTATAGCTATTGTTACCCAAAACCCCTTCTATTAGAACAACATGCAGAAATAATCCTTGCAGTCTGTCATCATCAGCACTGGTACCATAGAGCTCATAAAAGAGCTCAGAAAAAGTGGCTGGTAGAATAAAGGAAAATGCTGTTATATATCAGCTATTTCCATATTTTAAAAAGTCCACAGGCAACCTTAACACATGGAGTTTCTGGCTGTTTTGAATACCTAATTTCACAGCTCCATTTCATTCTTTATTACTTTTACCGAATTCTGGTAACATTCCCTGTTCAGCGCTAGAAGAAAGCAATTCCCTCCACCTCTCTCTGTCCTTGTCCTATGGCACTCATTACTGATGATGTGTCTGTAGGTCAAGACATATCAGAAATTGGACACCTTAGTAACTTTCTGGAACACACTCAGAAAGCAAAAGGAAAAAAAAAAAAAGGTATTATGAATAGATGGCATGGCTCTGAAGCCTTCTGTGGATGACAGACAGAATGAAGTGTTTGACAGGACCCAGCATGTGAATCCACTACAGTCCTGAATTCTCAATTTTAGTGGAAAACATAAGGATATTAACACCAGGGAACTTTTCCACTGAACAGAAGGGATTTGCCAATCTCTTTTCAGAAAGGGAAAAATCTTCACATGCTCACTTAATTATGTGTCTCAAAGCTTAGGTTAGGCCAGATTTTCAAAGTTTGGCTAAATCAAGTTAGTTTCAAGTTACAGGAGATTCCCAAGTTCAGCTGCTTCGGCATCTCCTCATTGCATGTGCTTGCCCTTTCTATTAGTATAATATGTACATGAAGCTATTTTGCATGCATTTGGTTGCTAATCCTTTGCAGTTCTTATTGCATTTAATATCTATAATGTGGAAGACACACTAACATCTGTGTGAGGCCAGACTTGATATTTTTTGTTCTGCAAAATGTTTACTTGTTTTCCGCCCCCATTTATCTCTTAATGATGGACAATGGCTAAAGCAGGCACCCTAGGGTCATGTTTTTAAAACCATCCAGTGTTTACAAGTGCCTTATGTCGAGATCACTGCTTCAGAGCTTAGCCGAAACTATTAGGAGAGCAGTCCGAGGTCATTCATTGTGGAGCAAATATTTCACTGTTAACTACTCCTTCTTTATCCAGGTGGGGCATCTTTTTCTTTTTCTGCAAACAAACTAGTATGCCAAACAGTTCTCCAGGTCCAGCTGCTTTTGCTGTAAATTACTCCCACAAAAATCACAGAGCATTTCAGAAAGATTAATTTCCTAAAGAGAAAAGCTATAGGTACAAGACACTAACTCAACCCATTAAAGCAAAGACAGTCTAATTCCTTTACTTTGAAGAGAGATGGATTTGTGAAAGCTACTCAATAACAAAAACAGAAACAAAGACAAAAGAAAGCACAGAAACTACAGAGCACCTTTCTTTTTCTGTTCTAGTAGAGACAATTCTAAATGCCAGTAAAGTTGGACCATCATGTTCACAAGCTTGAGACATTGTCAAACTCAAGCAATGAAGGGTCTAGAAATGGCAAGGTGAATGCACAGCAGAAATAGGACATACGGAGCCTGACTCCCTTCATGCTTCACCAGTTCAGATCCAGTGTGATTGGTCCTGCTAACATGCATTGATTTATTCCTGATTTATGGCAGAGCAAATGGAAGCTGAATCAACCTCAAACTGGGACTCACCACAGAAAAAGTTACTAATCTTGAATTCTGCACCATTCACGCCGACAAAAGATGCAGACCTTAGACTGAAGAAAGATGTTGACAGGTGAAATATATGAGGGGACCGCAGGAGAGGGAAGAGGCAGAAATTACTCTCAGTTTAATCAGTATTACATTAATGTCCAGATGTCCCAAATTAATTGCTAAGGCATCTGTAATTTCTGCTTTATGAGAGAGAACACTTTTGGGAAGGAGAGGAGAAAGAGCAACAAGATTTTCAGTGAATGCTGAACCTTCCAACTCTAAATTTGGAGACACCTGGCTTGCTTCTGAATCAGCTCACCTTCCTAATGTCTCAATTTAATGCCTCGTATAATGTTTATGTACTGTAATCAAGCAGCAAACTGACTAAGAACTAAATCTGTCATAGTCCAAAACATATAGACTGTCTTTTTGCCTGCAACTTTTTAGACCATTTTCCCTTCCTTCTGTGACCTAGGGTGAAGATCTAACAAGTTGTCTTTCTGGAGGCAAACACCAATTGTACCTCAACGTCTGTAATTCTGTCGGAGTTGTCAACAGCTGCATTTGCTAGCAGAAACACCAATGTCGTTAAGGTCCATCTACTGTTGTTCTACCCACGGTCTCCATGGACACTGACTTGCTAAGATGAAACTCATGAAGTGGTTCATTTTCAGGGGCATTCAGTATCAGCTTGTTACCTTATGTCCCCTGCTATTGCCACCATCTCAGAAAGAATGGTTTGACCTTGCTAAACGTATCCGTCAGGGATGGATCTCTCCAAAAAGCACTGTGGCCTAAAGGAAATATGGCTCTGCAGTGATGCTGGTGCATATGCTGATCATCTGTACCACTGGTACTGACAAATCTGATTCAAAAAATGAATACTTCATAGCATGAAATAACCCAGGGACCTTTTTAAATCTCAGGCTTCTTTACAGCTGTTATATGGCTTGACTTTCTCTCTCTAAGCACACAGAGAGAATGGCAATGTGACTACTGTGCTAGAAGCAAGGCTAACAGTATCCATGGGGATTTTTTAACAGCTGCATTTAAGGGAATAGTGTATGAATTCATGTCTGAGATTTTCCCTGTTTTTTATGTAACTCCTACCCAGTCAAACTTGAACTGAAAATAACATGACAAACCTAATCAGTGCAAATCTGTCCCAGCTGAAGACATTTCTCCTTCAGCAGATCAGAAAATATTGAGGAGGTTTAAAAGTTTTTCCTGCAAAATAAATCCAACCTATGACTTAGTTTCTTTCTTTGAAAAAAACAGTAACCTGCAGAACTGTTACTTAGCAGAGTTATTCTCCTAACAGGAAGACCTTATTAGTTGATCTGAAGTTAATATGAATCTGCAGCAGTGCAAGAGCATTGATGATCTGGCTTTAGGAGAGCAGCTGTGGTTAATGACAGGAAGAAGCATTTACAACTCACTGGAGAGCATGAATATTTTCCATATCTGAATCTCATTTTTTTAAAAAGTAAGCCTGACTTAATAAAAAAATATATATAAAAAAAAAAAAAAACACCCCAACCACACTCGTGCAGGAGTATTTAATGCCATGGGTTTTTTCCCTATTTATACCAAATTTAAATGGTCCCTCTGAGTTGACTCCCTCATTGCATTTGCTACCTTGTATGATAAATTAGAGTCTGTCTACCTAGGAATTTACAGTCCAGAAATCTCATTCAACTTCAAGAGTAAGGCATGAATTTTGAATTACAAGAGGGTAGATTTAGATGAAATATAAGGAAGAAATTTTTTACACTGGAACAGGTTGCCCAGAGAGGTGGTAGATGCCCCATTCCTGGAAACATTCAAGGTCAGGGGCCCTGAGCAACCTAATCTAGTTGAAGATGTCCCTGCTTAGTGCAGAGGGGGTTGGACTAGATGGCCTTTGAAGGTCCCTTCCAAGCCAAACTATTCTATGATTCTATGAATTTCACCCATGCCCCATGCAAGTGTACCCAAAAACTGAAGAGCTGAGACACAAGGAGACATACAGAACCCAGTTCTCTTGATCCACATCTAGTGCCTATCTATTAGACCAAGCATGAGGTCTCTCATATCATGACAAATATATGCTCATATGCACTAGTCATTATAGAATCATAGAATGGTTTGGGTTGGAAGGCACCTTAAAGATCATGTGCTTCCAAACCCCCTGCCATGGGCAGGGACACCCTCCATGAGACCAGGTTGCCCAAAGCCTCATCCAACCTGGCCTCCACAACCTCTCTGGGCAGCCTCTTCCAGTGTCTCACCACTCTCTTGATGGGAAGAAATAACAGATTTTATTTTTTTTAAATCGTTTAAGTGACTAAGACATCAAAGTACCATTGTGCAGACTAAAAGAAATTTAAAATAATTTAGCCTGAAGACTAAGTAAATTCTACAGAATAAATAGCTAATTGATTTAGGAAGCTGCATGTAAATGTGGGAGCCTCTTAGGCATTTTGACCTTTGCATCTAATAATACTCAAGTAAGTCAATTCACAAGCATTCCTCAACAGATCCAACCACAAGAAGAATGAAACCTGGAGATGAGAGCAAACATTAGCTCTGATAGCCCAGTTGCTTTGTCTCCATGAGCAGACAACTCCTCACTCCAGAATTCCCAGGAAGTTAGCTGGGGATACCCATGTAAATAACTGCCCACAAACAGGAATACTTAAGTCAGGCCAGCACAGTTGCACTAGGTGATTACACCTTTATTTATAGGTGCCTCTGAACAGTTTATTCAATGCTTTACAAGAAGGATTGTGCAGAGAGGAATTCTGTTCTCATCTCAAGCAGCTGGCACTATAAATCAATGGATTTCACAAAACATTGACAGAGACTCAGAAGCAACTTCATTCTTACTCAGTTATCTCCTCTGATGGTTTGATTCCACCTCCACTTCTAGCTCTGTGATAGGTAATCACTGAAGGCGAGGAATGGAACCAAATATTTTAAGAAAAAGAAATCAGAACTGCTCTCAGTGTGACTGATGTTTTCAAGATTTTGTCTCTTAATAAAAAATACAGCTTTATTTAGGTTCTTCTTTCCATCGGATACATATTGACATAGTTTTTCTGAGTAGAAAACATATGTTTTATGGAAGAGGATTACTAAATTATAAAGGAAAGTTGGATGTACAACTCCCGCCCATTTCTAAAGGAATGATTGCGCCTCAGTTCTCTTATATATGTATCAGAAACCCTTTTGTGTGTGTGTGTTCTTGGCTATTAGTGCCAAACAATTCGGTTAAAGTCTTACAAGGAATAAAACATGTAAGCCCAGAAGGCTTTGTTCTCTATGTACATGAATAAAAAAACATATCAGATCTTTAAACGAAGTACAGCTGCAGAAATTGCTTCTGTCACCTCTGAAAAACAGTGATGGATGCTTTGCACTGTAAACTACAGCCGCAGAAAAACACCGGTGGGACCTGCATATGGGGCTCTCAGCAAGGTGTGCAAGTCCTGGGTTCTTGGTCCTACTCAAAGCTTTGTCACTAGACAGTCACAGAATTAGAAAAGAGGAAGAATGGCTTGAGCAGACTGGTTGCCACCATCCTACCCGCTCTGTGATTCAGATCTCATCTGGCCTGACTGGGTGATGCACTGATGCCGTGTCTGGATTATACACTGAAAAATTAAAAAGGAATTCATTGGTGTCGGTAGCCTTACCTAACGTTGAATAATATCTTTATAAAGGTTTAATATATTGGAAAATTGAGGGAAAAGATGGCATGCAGTGCTCCCATGCATTGAAATATGAAACATAACCAGGGCATTGTTGTGCTCATTTCAGTGTAATTGCTGAAGAATTGTCCCATTAGTCTCTGGCAATTTGTGAACAGCGAAAAAGAGCCATATGAAGTGAACTGAAAATAACATCATCAAATAACCTGCAAAGGAAAATAGAAGAAGAAAAATGGTGTGAATACAAGGTCAGCACTGGACAATAAACATCTAATGTGTGTGGCTGCAATATGATTGCTCACATTTAAATATTTATTCATTTTAGGGATAATTCCATCCAATAAAATTATAACTCTCTTGCAGTCATTCATATTTGAGCCATCCTTTATTCCTGTGTCTATGTAAATCCGAGAGGATGAATAAAGTTGATAAACAGCTTCTAGATCAGCTGAAATTCTCTATGGACACAGACTTTCTTCGGGGCTTCATGAATTTCATGGATCATAAAACTGAGTCCTGTAAGCACTTTGGGAGGGAGCTGCTCATGCTGGTGTAAGACTACTCCCCTGTATTCCACCTTTACACAAGGCAGTGTAAGGGGGATGCGAAAAATATCATAAAAGCTATTTCTTTTGCAATGTATTAGAAAATACAAACTCAAACGGCTACTTGGAAGCTAGTTCCTGGTCTACACTTTTAACAGCCACTTGAAACCTCTGGTGGTCCTAAGAGGAGATCACGCATAGGGTTACCTTTTACCATCCTTTTAGGGCACTTTATAAAGCGCCCTAAAATCTCTTGCAGCTCCAGCTCAAGTAAGCACTGCAGGGTAGTGCTTTATTCCAGCAACGGAAATGCCTGTGTCAGGTCTGTAAGATGAGAGAAGGGGAAGAGAAACGATGGGGAGGACCTGGGACAGGAAGGGAGTGTTACGTACTCCTGTGGTTTTGAGACTGTTTAAATTGTTCACTGAGGCCTGAAACGGTAGAATGATATTCACGGCTGTTGCATCTCTGGTAGCTGCTTCCAGGCTGAAAGAGCTCGTTGTTCCTAAAATGCCATCCCTGATCAACTGTATATTCCAGGCCTGTTTTGCAATGGTCACAGTAACATCCAGCAGCATTTTAAACCCAGTGACTTTCCGGAAGTCCCGAGCAATGCCGCTTGTAATGATGCGGTCAGGCGCTGTTTGTCACTGCTCTGCTGTGCACAACTTCTCTGGCTCTTTTTGTCTCGGTGGGCATGTCAGAGCTGAGCAGTGCGACAGCCTCAAGCGTCGGGGAGTAAAATAGACTTTTTTTTTTTAAGTTTTCTTGTGAACTTTCAACTTTTTGGCAGTGGAAAATGCTGATGCTGACAGGAATTGCATGTCTCTGAAGATCGTTCAGTCCAAGTTCTGGCAGATCTGGCTTAAGGAGCTCTGAATTTTGGTGCCATAGGACATCCTAGGTGTTTTCATTCCCCCCACACACACTCAGCGCACATTTGCATCTGTTAAAAAGTGTTTCTTTCTAGCTCTTGTACAGGGGAGAGGTCATTGTTAGCTCCCAGTGAAGAGAACTAATCATTTGTATGGATTGTATTTATTATTTGCCTTTTGTCATGTTGTGAATGTACAATATTTTCTGTGTTTGTCAATGGGGAAAAAAAAAAAAAAGAAAGACCAAAACTGAAAAAAATCTGGGCCCTTTCTTTAACCCCAGTGACATTAGTTATCTAAACAATGACAACAACAACATATCCCATTAAAAAGTCATCATATTCTTGCTGCAAGCACTACATTTACAGAGAAAAGGGAAAAGTAGATGTCCCTTTGCATTCAACAGAGCCACATTTCTAATGAAAGAAATGCAGTGGCCTAAAGCAGACACATAAGCAGATCATTTAAACAGTCCTTCTGGATCAGCAATGTTAAATGTACTTTCCCAGTAATTCAAGTCTTTAAGGAAGGATGCTCCAGTATCTCTCATCCATGGAAAAGGGTGAATGCTACAAACACTGCTCTCAGTATGGGGGGAAATTGACTCTGGAAGGAAAAGGAAGCAAGACTGTATATAAATGGTGAAATCATGAAGAAAATTGTAACCAATCTAGGGAGAGTTTAAAAAAAAAAAAAAAAACCCTAAAATTTATTATGTGAACAAACTAAAATAAATTAAAATCACAAAAAAAAAAAATTTAATTTGCTTGAAGACAACCCAATCTACTTTAGGGAAATAGCTTAAGACAGCACTGAATACTGTTGGAGCGAGTCCAGAGGAGGGCCAAGAAGTTGATCAGAGGGCTGGAGCACCTCTCCTATGAGGACAGGCTGAGAGAGTTGGGGTTGTTCAGCCTGGAGAAGAGAAGGCTCTGGGGAGACCTTACAGCAGCCTTCCAGTACCTGAAGGGGCCTACAGGAAAGACAGAGAGCGGCTGATTACAACTGCAAGCAGCAATAGGACAAGAGGGAGTGTCCTTAAGCTGAAGGAGGGTAGATTTAGATTAGATATAAGGAAAAAATTATTTACTGTGAGGGTGGTGGGACACTGGAACAGGTTGCCCAGAGAGGCTGTGGATGCCCCCTCCCTGGCAGTGTTCCAGGTCAGGTTGGATGGGGCTTTGGGCAACCTGGTCTAGTGGAGGGTGTCCCTGCCCATGGCAGGGGGGCTGGCACTAGATGATCTTTAAGGTGCCTTCCAACCCAAACCATTCTGTGATTCTATGGTTCTATTCTATGAACAGCTAATAAGGATGTCCGTGCACCAATAAGAGCATCACCTCAGTATTTTATATCCAAAGCTTCTGACTCCAGAATGAAATCTGCAAAGTATTTGGACTACATCTTAGATGCCTAGAAGAAGGAGGGTTTGCATTCTCCTAAGAGTTGGTAACCTAAGTTCATAACATTAGTTGTGTTGAACTCAGCAGAAGCTACAGGTGCTCTAAAGCAGGTCACTCATACTGAAGTGCCTGCATGCGCGTTTAGTTACTGTTCCACCGGCACTCTGATTTGCTTATTTTTTTAAAAGGTCTTAGATCTTAGTGTCCTTTGACCTGGTGCCAAAGGGCAGATAAAGGGTAGCACAGTTAATGAGGTGACCATCAGTGCCATATGTACACCTATGTGTAGGGGCTGGAAGATATGGCACCTCTTAGATAAGTGAGTACTGCCTAAGGAAGAGTCCTGCCCAATTTGTCCTGTACATAATTAGATGTCAGAGCTCCAGAATAAATTGAGTATCAAGAGTTGGGAATCACAAGTTGTTTGTTTGTTTGTTTGTTTTCAATATACTAGCTATAGGAATCCAGGCATTCAGGAAATTTTGGCCTTCTTTACTGTGATCTGAGCAGGTCCTGAACAAATAAAGGCTGAACTTAATTCTTCTGAAGAGTTAATTAATTTATCCAATTTTTAAACCACTTGAGTCATCAAGATTACGCCACGTTTTTACAATCTATCTGTTCCAATGTCCATTGATTTTGATATATATTAAGCTATGTGAACTAATGTGTAGAACCAGCATGTACATGTTCGAGTTACAAACAACACCTTCCCCAAGTAAGTAAATGAAGATGCACTCACAGCATCATTCAGATGTGCTGTTGTGAGTCATAGTTCAATGACAGTTTCAAAACTGCCTTTTATTCCTGTTGCCCAGTGTTAAGATATCCCACAGATACCCTTACATAGCACTGGATCCAAGATCCACCTCTCTTTTTCTTAGCTGTCTGAAACTGTGTGTTGCCTTTAAAATGCACCTTCAGCTTTTAGAAGTGATAATTAGATAAACTTTCAAGGAAGTCAGGATGTAATTTTGGCAATCTGGAACATTCAAAAAGCATGCATCAAGACCAAAAATATCTATACCTATAAAATATTCTTTTTGCTTATAATAATGCAGGTGGAAAAGCAAGAGAAGGATTTTTTAATTTTTTCCCCCTTTCATTTTATTTGTTCATTTAGTGTCTGAGGTTTTGTGCTCAGTCACAAATTCCCTTTTCTTTTTTCTTTTAAATTATTGTTGCTACTTCTGTTGATCTTGGTTTAGTGAAAGCTAGGCTTCTCACAAAATCAAATTAATCCCCTGACTGGAGCTTTAAGAAACCTCCAGGGTAATGAGGTCTGTTGGGTGAGCAGGCAACAATGGGAACCTCATACAGAGAAGTGAAAATGAGATTAAAACAATTCTGTTTGAAAGTTTTAATTAATGTGTGACAAGGAGATCTCTCTTTTTCTTCCTCTCTTTTTAAAACTCAGAAACAGAGAGAATCCAGACATTGTAGTAAAAATGTTTAGAGGCACAGAGGCACCTGAAGTCACTAGTCACCTGAGTGTCTGGTTTAGAGAGGGATGGCTGTACTAGAAAGAAAATCTGTTGCTTCTATTCACTGCTTCCTGTAATAGAAGAGCAAGAAACAATGAGTCAAAAATGGACAAAAAGATACATTTCTTACATAACATATTGTTGCTCTACAGATGACAAGAGCTAAAGAGGATTCCTATGGAACGTAGGCATATATATATTGGTAACATAGATTTATATTTCTTATTACTGGTAAAGACATATCATCCTTGGACAACTCAACAGGGTTAAAGAGGGGGATATGACAGAGAAAGGACCAGATGACACAGAGCACCATGTCAGGATAATAATTCAGAAATATTCCTGTTACTCAGAATAAACAATTCCTGGAATAAGAAATATTATTTACCACAGACACATTGCCCTTCAGACTCCAAGTGTCTTCTGAACTGAGATCACTACCTCATACATAAGGAGATTCATCACATTTCCAAGTAAGTATCAAGTAACAGTGGGTGACCTATATTTACAAAATATATGTTGGGATAATCTAATGTGCAGAGAAACCAGCTTAACATTCTGCCCAAATCGGCGTCCTGCAAGAAGAGGCATTCATCCTAGCCTTTCCAAAATAGCCACTGTTTGTGTAAACATGTTGCCTCTTCTTTTCTGTTTGTATTTATTAACCCTGTCGCACATTAGCGGTGGAATAGAGGAGACAGGGAAGCTGTCTAGGTGAACAAGAAGCAGGTTTCCCGCCGCCAGTTAATATTCATTGTATGCACAATGGAAAAACAGCATTGATAAGACAGAGCAAAGCCACCAAGTTGTTAAATCCTAGCTGAAAGCAAGAGGCTGAAGGGCACAATGCATACTGATGACCTCCAGGTGGACCTGGCAAATATTTGTGATGTCACACGAGTATGAAACACTGTTTTCTTTATTGGACAGACAAGAGGATTTATTGAGCCCTTTATCCACCACAGGTGTAGCCGACCCACAAAACACAAATATTTATCTTTCTACCTACACAACGCCTCTGTGGCACGAGGGGAAAGAAGCTGCTCGGAAGGCACTAATTCTCATCTCTTTTTTCCTTCCTTCCTTCCTTCCTTCCTTCCTTCCNTCTACCTCGGCAACGCGCTCCCGCCCACATGCGCAAACCGAAGACCCAGATGGCATTCCATTCGCAAAAACCCACGCAATTTCACCGGATTTTTTTTTTTTTTTTCTAGTTGCTGCGTCGCGATTACATCAAAGTGTGCAGGGAAGGGTCTGTTTGTTTGATCTCCAAGAACACGATTTATTCCCTCTGTTCTGATGGAGGCGAGTGTAGGCAGAGTTTCTCTAGCACTGTTCAATATCTCTCACAAGACTGCTAACTTTTCCAGGCAAACGGCAGTTTTTCACCAGGACTGCTGTGTGCTGCTGAGATTACCCACGCTGGGTCAGGCTTGGGCTTGGGGTGAGGAGGGCACTTGTCGTAAACCAGCTTTCACATAAAACAGGACTGCTCTTTTAATAGGACTAAAATAAAAATGAATGTAAGTCAGTTTTCTCATGTGTAGGTAGGGAAATAGGTATGGCACAGTACCACGTATGGTGTGTATGCCACAGTCTTTAACAAATCTTTTCATTAAAAGCTGCGCTGTGAGACAGAACACTTAAACGGGAGCCTCCACACAACTGGAATCTCTCTTCTTTCACCCCTGGTACCTGAGACACACATTTACAAAGGCACCTGTGCCTTCATTCCCTCTGAAACACACCCAATAAACCTGAAGTCAATGGGACCATATCTCTGAGAGGCCAGGCTGAGCACAGTTGTGCCTGCACATGCCTTTGTACGGGAAAATTGAGAAACCACTTCAGAAAGGCTAGGTTTGCACAAGACAAAACTGTGGCCTGGACCATAGTTCTCATTACTGTGTAAATTAAGTTCATGCATTAAAGAAAAAGATCCATTATATGCTTGTTGTACATAGGAAGCCATTCCTTCTACTCAACAGCCTGCCATACCTTGCAATAGAAATATTTTTTCATCATTTAAAAATCTCGGCTCAACCAAGTAATACTCCTGCACGGGACTTCTGAGTTCTTCTTCTATCCTCCTTCTCTAGGTGTAATGTTTACAGAGCAGAGGACCAGCAGATGCTGAAAATGAAGAAAATAAACCAAAAAATACAAAACATCTTTTGTGTATATATATATAAGAATTAATTAATCTACAATATTTTTAAGCTATATGCATGCAGATTGACAAAGCTGAGAATGGTAAACAGTTTTATAACACATATTTATAATTTATCATGTTAATGGGATCCTGGAACCACATAAATAGCAAATGCATTTCTTGCTTCCTACATATACAGATACTGTAATTTTACAGCCGTCATGTGCTACCTAGAATAATAATGTACACTTAGAGTACTCAGCTGTCTACAGAGTTTTCTGTTTTGGTATTCCAAATGGCACCTCAGTGGTAAATATTTAATTATTTAAGGTAGAGTAATCAAGAAATTATTTTCTTAAGCGGTTGGGCAGGGATCCAGTCCACCTGAAGCTGAAGCATCTTGTCTTCCGTGGACAGAATCGCCGTCTGGAGACCACCGGGGACTCGCGCCTGCCCCCGGCCCCGGCCCCAGCTGGAGGAGGGAGTCCTGCTGTGGAGGAACAGGCTGCGCTGAGGAGGCTGGATCCCTCCGCTGCTTGCTTGCTGGCTATTTGGAACATTTGTTTGTATACATGATGCTTTAACCTAAAAAAACACCTCAGAAGGAAACACGATGCAGAGGCGGAACATAAAGAATTATGCTCTATATAATTCAGAACTTCACGGGTTTGAGTGTGGGGTTGCTTTAAGATGAATGTGTGACTAGTACTGAAGGGTGAATATCAATTTAATAAAAAAATACTTCCTCCTTCCACAGAGATTCTGCAGCGTATTCTATTTTAATCTTACCAATGCACAGCGAATAAATGCCGTTATATTAAGATGATGTTGGTTTAGTTATCAAAGATTATTTCCACATGCACATTTTCTAAGTAATTGCATGTGTCTTTTTTAATCAATTTTTCAAAGAGCTGAAATGTGGGTAAAGTTATTCAAAGCCTATACACTGGAAAAAGGAGACCATGAAGAAGTAAACCAAAAATTAGTTATAATATTTAATTAATAGTCCAAAACTTTGTTCTAGAAAAAAATACATACTGATTTATTTTGGACAACAGTTATTAACAGCTAGAATTGCAACAGTCTGAAGCTTCAGCAAAAACAGTTCTTATCTCTGTAGCATAGATGTGTATCAGATGAATTAGGTCCTCTCCAAAGGGTCATAGTGAGCCCAGAAAGATGTAAACCTATACATGCAATGGAGCCTTCTTACATGTCTTCTGCTTATTGCTTACATTTTGAGTAATACTACTCTAGATTTAGATAAGGATATTTAAACACTTCTCAGAGAGAGAAAGTAACGGAGTTCTGTATTTTGTCTGCTCATGGAAGGAGAAACAATCTGATTTTTGTTCTCCTTTACAATAAGCTACATGCCATAGACTCTTTACACTGCCAGAGACTCTGACATTGTATTTCTTGGATTCTTCCTCACTCAGACTCACATTAGCTTCCAGCTCTACATACACATATGCGCACATATATATATGAATTTATTTTATCTTAAACTTATCAGATGCTTTTTAGTTCTCATGGAAAAAATGCTCCACTAACTACAAATAAGCATGAAAAATAGATTTGGGATGCCTGATATATTTTACAATCAAAGCTGAATATTTTGCCTGTGATCATAAGAGCCGTAAGAAACCAGGAAGAAGAAACCTGTAAAAGAGATTAACCTTGCATCTGGGCACCTATTTCTTTTGTTTATTAGGCAACATACCTGAGTAATGTGCAGTGAATTGTCTGCCTATTACATTATCTGTGACAGTTAATACTTTCTCTAGAAGTATGAACAGAGCTACCCTGAATTTTTTTCCACTAAGGTTTTATCAAAAAATACCAGTTTATTGATATCCAAGTATTTCAAATTTCGAGCATTCTGGGTTTAAAGCAAATATTACTGTCTGAGTGAACCCTGACATAACTCTGGTTTGATTGCCTCAGAGTAAGCGATCTAATGCTTCCCGTCTCCAGATTTTGGGGCCGGTGCAACAAGAACTCGCCCACCTCACACACACACACTCACACCCACACACCCCCACCCGTTAGCTCCAGGTAATTAGAGCTAGCACAGTCCCTTAGGCTGCACTAAGGAGAAAAGCCCCCTGTGCAGGGAGCCCAGCTGGCTGCTCCAGCCTGGAGTCAGGGTAGGAGACCACAAGTAGACAATGTGGGCAATTAGGAGAATTTACGCCTGCCCAGGACTTGGTTCATGGTTTCATAGCAGGAAACTTGGAAACGCTGAGAACCTGCCTCCAGGGGAGCTGCTTAATCCTTCCCAGTGGAAGGAGAATCACAAGCCAGAGCAAAACTTCTCAGCTCAGCAGTGGGGCCCTCACCTGGACTCAGGCCACCAGGCTAGCGCATTTTTGCCAGGATCTGCTTGCCTATTTTATCCAGCGGTTACAGTATGCGTTGTAATGCCAAGCGCTACCCAAAGCAAGAATCAACAGGACACAGCCCAGGTTGTTCCCTCCCTTTCTGGCCCAGCCAGCTCTTCCCCCTCTCCCTCTAGAGTCGCAGCTTCAGCCCTGGTGAGGAGATTACACTGTGGATCTTGCAGAAACTTAGGTGACACAGGAAATAAAACTGAGGTGCTTGTTGAGGCGGAGATGAGGGGGAGAGGGTCCTCCTAAAAAGTAGGAATAGTTTATTCCTGTGTCTCAAGACACTCTCAGAGGAAAAATTACTGGTCCCTCCAATCCCATAGCTGACACTGGTTACACCACTGCACAGGGGACCTGTGTTCATCTCATGCCTCCAGTTGAGCAGATTCAAACACCAGGTACCAGAAAGTACCCTACTCACTATTACTTTAGAGGATTTCCAGAAGGAAGATTCTTACTCCTTTCTGTAAAAACCCCTTCCACTTTTTATGTAGTAATTAAATATTGATTTCTCCAGAGAAAGAGGCCAAGTGGCCCTCTAGTCCTGTGATACTGGCTCTTGCTGAGGAAGGAGGAGAGCTGCATCATTCTAACACCAGAAATAACTCACTCAAAAATTTTCTATGGAGCAGGTGAGTATCCATCCCCATTCCCATGACAGTGCTGGGTAGTCATGTTCTTTTCCATGACTCCATGACTATACCATACAAAATCAGGGACAAAAAAGGGAATAGCTTGAACAGGGTGGACTGACCTACAACTACACCACCGGGAAGAGCCATCATGCTGCTGCAGAATCAGTGTCTGAGAGATGGGCAATGTAACCACAAACACTGAGAGAGGGGAAGCCATCCATGCCCTCCATGGCTGCTGTCTGATCTCAGCTACCGCATGATGCCTTGGGGACAGGCAGGAACATGGAGCAGAACAGAAAATACTCTTGCCTTCCTCATGTTTCATGGATATCTGACGAGGCATGTGGTGCAAACACATTAACCCAACAGGCAAGGTGGGTGGAATAAAGTCTCTTCTGTCCACCACAAGAGAAAAAGACAGCTGGTGAAAGCAGAGGTGCATATGAGCACAAGTAGGAGCAAGAAAACCTAAATGTAAGAAAAGCAGGTGCTTGCAGGTTGTGGCAGCAATGGAGCATCTTTGATGCCCTGAGTTCTGGGTACAGACAAAATGGCAGCTGAGCTCCCAGGTTCAGCATATATTCCTTTGTGAGTCTAGCTATAAAGCACAAATGGTGTAACTTGTCACCAAAAAGAGGATAAAAGTCATAGGTTTAAAAAAGCAACATTGTTTTTAAAAATTCAGTTTTTAATATAATTTTGATTTTGTATTCAAATAAAAGTATGTTTTAACATATTTCTTGTTGTATGCTTATTCATATGGCATCAAAGGGATCAGAAGACTAAGTAGATATTAAGTTCCTCCATACATATGATTTTTCAGAGGATGGACTAATGTAGAATTATTTTTTGATGAAAGGACATGTAGGGTTCATTTACCACACAGAAGTCATGCCTCCTTGAATTAAGCAATAAAATCCTACTCACGCATCTAACTATGATACTCTCTGGCCTTATGAAAAAACTCTGAAAGTTTCTCTGTAAACATGTTATTGGAGGAAAACATTGGAGGTCCAGTTTTCATAAGTGCCTGCTAAACTAACCGTATAATACACAAGGAATATTTGCTTCTAAAAGGCGAGTGAGCATGCATATTTGTAAAAGCAGATGCTACTCATAGAGCTACCTATTTTTCTTTTTACATAATGCAAACATGCAGCGGAGGAGTCTTCCAGGTATTAAAAGCATTAGAAAGCAATATGAGGTATTCCTTTGTCCATTTTAGAATTAAAAATTACTCTTACCTTTTATTGAGGAATTGGTTTTTATTTAAAAAAAAAAAAAAAAGAGAGAGAGAAAAAAAACACACCCAAAAAAATTTACTGATTCCAAAGCAAAACAACTTATCAAAAACTTTTCAAAGTTTCTCTGGTAACAGTCAAATGGCCAGTGAAGAAAAAAAATTCAAATAACCCCTCCTATTTTCCTATATCATCACCCTTTTTCCACAGTGTCCCAATGTTAGTCATGAATCTTAATTAATTTTAATTACTGACACTTTGAAGGATAGTTTAACACTCTGTATCCCCAATTTCCTCATCACGCTATTATTTCTTCCAATCATCCTTTAATTTCCAGGACCCCTCAGGACTACTTAACAATTAAAAAGATTTAACACATACAAACATTAAGTGCTCTTTTACAAGCAGACAAAGCCAATTTAAAAGTTTGAAATTTTCTTTTATATGTAACTTCCCCGCTTCTTCACAACACCTTGGATGGAAGACTGTGAGGGAGAAGTCTGTCACTGCTGTCTGGGAACCAAGGAGTCAAGAAACCTGAATTCCCAAAATGTGAACAATTTCAGTCTACTGGTAGAAATATCAAGAGAGAGAGGAAGAAATTATTTTCTCATACCTCAGCCCAAATCCTTGTGGTCACATATTCATGCTCTTCCTCAGAATAACAGGATGAAAGAGGAATGCCAGGGATGCAAGGACAGGCAAGTCAGGTGAGCATCAGGGCAGAATTGGGGTGATGCTCTTAACTCTCCAGAGGATGCATCTGCTGTCTTAGCTAGAGCTCCTCAGAAGCTATTTTCTTTTCTTGTCCTTCTCACCCTCCAAAAAATTTAAAGGAAGTGATTTTTCACTATCATCTGTCTATAGTCTTCCTTCCCTCACAAAACTAAGTCTGTGAACGTGTAGCCTATCCATCCTAGAAAAAAAAAAATGTGGTCAAAGCTGAAGTGATACAATTTGAAAATGCAGTTTCAATGCCTCTCTGCAACTTTGATTCAAACTTCTCCAATTTCCATTCTCCCCTATATGCCTGAGTTTCCAGCCAGACTGCCTCTGCTGTGATGTACAGTGTCTCCCAGGAGAGCTCCTGGTCTGCAGGAGAAATGTAGTTTAACTGGGAGTGTAAATGCATAGGGGAAAAAAGGGGACACAATGAAGCAAAATTAAATCCCACAAGATCCCAGGGCAATGCATTCAACAGAAATACTTCAACTTTTCATCTAAAATATTTCAGCTTTGGGACTTTTTTTTTTTTTAACCAATAACAAATTTCTGAACTATGCAGAAGTTTTTCATTATATGCATCATTTCATTTAATATTTTGTTTTCCTTTACAAAACAACATTTTAATGGAAAATGTTCCAGCACCCTTAGCTTGAGCCTCCGTGGGGAAGCCACAGCCACCTTTGTGTGACTGAATGCTGTTTGGATATAGTGTGGAAATCAAGATCAAAAAGGAATATTTTTTTTTCTCTGAAAGTGTCTGTGCAAACTATATGTCTTATTATAGCCATCTGCTCCTTCTGTGTATTCCGTAGTAGTATCTGTTTGCTTTACAGGATGAAATATACTTTTATTACCTTCACTACTTCTTGTTAGCACTGCAGAGTCCATTATGTTACAGGGGAGTGATATGGTTTTTAATCCATCGTCTTGCACACCACAAACAGAATTGCTAGGGCCCAGATAAGTGCGCTGTTGTTAGTAAGCTGCGAATATGAAAGGATGCATCTTGACTTTCATCTTCTCAAGCTATGTGTGTAAGGCTGGCTGATAGAAGAAAAAAACCATAACATTGTTTTATTTAGGAATTGAGCACATGAGGTTTCTTATTACTGAAAATTATCATGAAATCCCTGTGAGACCATTTTTACAAAGTCATTTTTTTAGAGTTGAACTTTAAAAGGTAAACGGGCCACAGGGACTGAGTGGTATTGCTACTAATGGAAGATCTTTTCAATTTGAAATTGAGACACAGGGGCTCGGATGTTGAGGAGGTGTTTGTGGGAGCTTCTTGTTGCACATGTGAGGTCTGTTCAGTACATAAGTCTCTGTTATTTCCTCAATCCATAAAAGCTCTTTTTTTCCATCAAAACCTATTTTTTTCTATTGAAAAAGTACCAGAAGTTTTTATATGTCCTTGGTTTAAGTTCTGTTCAGGAACAGAAAGACATGTATGTGACGATAGCAGTGTTGACTACCAGGTTTGGCCAGAAATTTGACAGAACTAAATGGATTCTTGTTACTTTCACCAGATGCATATCTGAACATTTATATCAAAATTAATGCCTAAAATTACATTCTTACTTGGGCAGGAATAAAAAGACAAAACTAGCATTCTTTGTTGCTGCATTTTAAATAAACATGAACTTATAATATGTCAGCACATTTATACTTCCATCATCCATCTGGCAGAGCAAGTTGATCAATAGGCAATAAAGGTGTCATCACCAAGAAAAATCTAATGAATCATTTTTCAAACAAGCCCCTGTATCATTCATACAAGTTCACATATCCATGTAAAGATTATGTCCCATAAGATATATAGCCTCACTGCTACTGGTGAATTTTGCTTTGAATGCTTTTCTTTGGCTCAATTTACATTCATATTATTTCCACATTAAAAATATCACTTGGATCACGGTGACTTTACAAATACCTCACCAGAATTATTTTGGTCAAAGCATCCCAACCTCTCAAGCGTCTATCAGGTCTCCCTTGTCATCTGAGTACATTTCAGTCCAAAGGATTTTTGGCCGTGTTACACAATTAAAATCCAAGTGCTTTGCTATATCAAAGACAAATCATTTCTATTCACATTCCTTTTATTTTTGCTAACAAACTTGTCAATCAGCTGGTCTGTTCAGGAGCCCAAGTTCTTTCAAGGTACACCCTTCCAATTACAAAAGCTTTGATATGGTCAAAGTTATAGAATAGGATCCAAATTTGATTGCCACCTGGGAGAATAATCAAGTAAATTGTAATGAGCTGTTTTCTTTCCTTTTTTTTTTTTTTCCTTCCAAAAAAGGCATTTAGAAATGTTTTAAAGCCCTTATTGTAGCCCTTTACCTACATATAGAACTGTTGCTAATGAAGATGATAACTCCATATTCAGACTCAGGCTGGAGGTGTGTGTTGGGAAACGGTGCTTTCAGCTCCCCACCACCTGGCAAGGTCCTGAGGGAGAAAACACGGGTGTTTTGAGGAAACTACCAACTGAGACCGTGCAGCATTTCCTGACCTTGTAAGAAAAAAGCATGGCAAGGTTGCATACCTATTCCAGCAACACCCACAACACAACAATTTTGATGTGTATAGGTTGTAAAGGACCTTGCTTCTTTAAGTGGTGTTTGTATTTTACACTGAAGTCAAGGAGAAAGTATTTTATTTCTCAAAGAAAACTAGGATACAGATGCTTCCAGTCCCAGAGTCCTGGGGTTTAGCACAGGGTATTCTGCTGCTGCTCTCATCTTCTCTTCCCCTTATGAATCCCCCCAGCCTGTAACATCAGGACTTAGAGCACAACTTCTGCTGGTTTGAGGCAGAACAACTTTGGCGTGGATAAAGGCAACTAAGAAGTCTTAGAGTTTTGTTAGACCCATCCTGACAATCTCAAGGACCGCAAATGAATTCAGGTTTTGCCTGTAACAGAGCAGATAAAACAACAGTAATGTTAAAGTTGGACATAATAGTGACAGAAAACTAACCATGCAATAATAGCTATGAATTAACATATATTGTTTCATGATAATTCTGGTAACTATGTAGCAAGTCTGTGAGATACAGTAGTATTAACATGGTGATCTACATCAGTGCTACCTCCTCCTTTCTTTAATAAGTGCACAATTAAGTTCTGACATTACTATGATAATATTTCCCCATAAAATCAATAATAAATTCTGCTTCATTGGAAGACAACATTAAAAAAATAGAATGATAATTATAGCACCCTCATTTCCTTTAAGCACATTTTCTGTTCTTGGATCAATGATTCACCAAGGGGATAACAGCAAAACTGGACTGTTAATGACAAAATTGGGTTTGCTACTATAGGCATTTCCAAGGTCTTCCAACAAAATTTCCAAAGAAAATCTATTTCTTCTTGAAGTCTATTCACTAGAGCCATCACCTGCAGTCCCAGGCCCAGCCATAGGTTTCCCCTCCCATCCAAGCAGACTGAGTCTTGTCACCATCTGGTCAAGTTCCTGAACATGCCTTTAGCCCACACTAACTTCTCGTACCTCAAGAGATCTCCATCATGTTATTTTCTTTTCTCACCCCCATTAATCACTGGTGGGAAGATAAGGTGAGCGATGGGAAGAGATCATGACTAAATTCAATTCTTCCTTTGACTGCTGCTAATAAATCTGAACATTTAATGACCCAATTGTTGGGGTCTCTGCCTTAAGAGACCAGTAAGCCTTCTGCATTCTGGCTGACAGAGGGGATAAATTAATTGTACAAGGTCTCATTTAAGATACACAATTCAATTGTGGTACAACCTAGAAGTAATCACATCAATAAAATTAGTTATGAAAAGATGCAAGTTCATATCAGTGAATTTTCTTCTTTGGGATGCCAGCACTAGGTTCCACCCCAGCTGCACGAACTGTAATTTCTGGTCTAAACCAGCTGGCTGGCCAAACCCAAAATTACAGAGCTGGTTTGAAGGTCCAGAAGTGAGAGATGGGAGGAGGCTGAAACAGTCTAAAAATGATAACTAAGAATAAGCTTTGATGTTAGCCATCAATTTTCAGTAAAAAGACATGTTGAATCCTACCAAGCCTAATTATAATGCAAAATGTTGTTCACTATTAATGCTTAGTAGTCTATAGCTTAGGAATGGAGTTCAGGGTCTTGCAGGAATTGGTGTGAAACTCATATTCTTCACTGAAATCGTGGTCAGGCAGTGTATGTCAGGAGAGCTGGTGCTCTTGGACAAAGTCTTGACAGAGCATATAATACCACTTCCTATACTGTTCCTACATTTTATACCGGTATAATTCCCCTGGTCTCAATGCAATAAAAAAGGCTTTCTCTTCAAAAAACTAAATTAACTTTCCCATTTGTAAATGTAATGATCTTCATATTTTGCATAATTTTCATTAAAACTTAGCTATAAAAAAATGCTGAGTATGTATTAAGGGGCATTCTTCAATATAGTTATTTCAAACCTGTAACTTTTCTGTATGCATTCAGGTATTTTTTTATTGTTTTGTTTAATGGCTGAATGACTCTTATACGAAGCCCATCTTTAATTTATCAAGACAGGTGCCTTCTTGAAACATAAACTTGAAAAGCATTTTCAATTAAAGGAAAAAAAAATGAAAACTGATTTTTCATAGCCATTTCTGATGAGTTTGAAATCTTTGTACACCTTTGCCATGAAATCTTTTTTTTCCTTTCTAGTGATGTCACTAGCTGGAATCAGCCATGAAAGTCCGAACACTTAAATCAGCAGCGCACATTTTCACTTAAATCTGCTAGTGCAGTACAAGGATGCAGGACAATGACACCCAAATGTTTTCCCTGTACTACCTGTCAGAGAGTCATGCACACAACAGTAACACTGGAGGTTTATTTCAGATGAGTAAGCAGCAAGTGTTAAAAATCCCCCCTCTCCTCAACGTGGTCACAGAACTCATTTTCTCTCTGGTCCTCTGCTACAATGCGGGCTGTGCTCAGAGAGATGTAGTGGCTCTATGTACACACAATGATAGGTTTAAAATGGATGAGATTTTCAGGAACATAAAGTTCTTGGAAAAATAGGCCACGATCTTTGCAGTCATGGGGAAACATAGGCAGAACCTTGTAATAGCTTGCTAATTGCCCTGAGTAAAGTAATTTGTTTTATCTGTCTGCCACTTGGTTTCCTGCAAAGTGCAAAAAAACTATTATGGGATTTTACTGAAACTAATTACTACTATTTTATCACGAAGGCTGCTGAAGCATAATCCTCTCCCTTTCTTTCTGCATTTCTCTCACGCGTTATGCCTCCCCCTCTTTCCTTCTGAATTTAAAATCTTGTGGAAAGTCAAGAAGTACTTTAATCATCCAGTATTGTAATAGATCCTGCTGATATTCAGCCTCCCACTATAATAATATGGGGCGATAGCACAGTACAGCAATGTAAACTCGAGTCAGCTGCACACACCACTGCTTATTTGTTCACAGGGAACTGCACCCCACAAAGTACGAGATGTGCTGTAAGGGCATCGCCTGCCCCCACACAGAAACTGAGTGGTGCGAGCTCCTGAATGACAAGCTGAGTGGAGGATAATTTGTTTCCTTCTTTTCCCGACTAACTTACGCAGGCAGGAGCTCATAAGAATTTGTTTTAAACACTGATGGCTTGGTGAATAAATAGTGACAGTGCACCCTGGTATTAACACAATATCTCGTTTATAATCATAATTTGTTAGAAACCCTGAAATATCTCATTTTGATCATTAGCATGAAATCCTGCTAATGTTGAGATACCTCATTAGAATGGTTGGCAACTTCTCTTTGATTGAAATTATTATTCTTTTGAAATGAATGACACTGCCTGAATGTGTTCTGTCAAATCTTGATAGTTAATTAAATTGATTTTATGAGAATAGTCAACCACACAAAATGCAACCCATTAAAGAACGTATTTGACAAGAAAATAAATTGATCATCAGGCTCTCATTGATATGAAGATGAAGTACAGATGCTATCAACATTTCTCACCCAATATAACTAGTAATGGTTCAACAAGTGTTGATGGTACTAAGGAATTATCCTGCACTTTAAAAAAAGTGCCCTCCTAGAAGGTTAATTTTTCTGTACGGCAAAGTAAATGAAGATTGATAGTTACAAGGCATAGCAGCAAGATGATCTTGAAGTAGGAGATGAGGTGAAGTTTTTCTTTTTCCCAAAAAAAAGTAGGAAGAAATAATAAATTTTGCCATTGAATTAGTGAAAATGTAAGGTCAGAGCTGCTCCTAAAGGAAAGACTCTCACTCATACAAATGCTTTATCTACACAAATGCACGTGCAGCTAAAGACCCTTCAGGTATGCTATGGAAATGGCACAAAACCAATGATAATGACTTTTTAGATCACAGATGTGCTATGTATTACTTCTTTTTTTCCACATTTCTTGTTGTTTTCATACCCAGTATGTTGGGGTTTTTTAGTTCTTGTTTTCCACATTGGCCTCAAATCCAACCCTGTGATGTTCTTGCTGGCTGACTTTGAAGGCACTGTTATTAAAGATGATCTGAATCAAGCCTTCAGTGTGTTAAGTATGCGAGACCTTATTTTTGTGACATTTCTAAGTCTGCTTATTGTAGATGGGTGGATACTTGACAGAGCTGGCCAATGAAGCAAAAATATTCTATGAATAATCATTCGCACGTATGAACAAATGCATTTTCAGTGTGTTAGCAGTTATCCAGTTCCCTCCCCAACAGCATGCACACCTTCAGAAGACAAAAACAGATAAACTGAATCAGATCCATGATATATTTGTGACAATGGCCAAACCCATCATCTTCACAGGAGGACCCTCAAGCCCTTACTGTATTTAAAAGTCTCAAGATACAGCCCATTGGTATTCACTTGGGGGAACATTTTCAAAAGGGCCTCAAAGCAGATTTTTAAAAGTCAATTTGCAGATGCACTTATCAAGGAGAATTAGGTCTGGCAGAAGAATTTTTCATAGTGCTTGGTGCAAAAGGCAACAAGAAACTATCTGCATATTTAGGTATCTAAATGCCTTCTTAAAATATGCCATAAGTAGCTTCACTGCAGTTCCTCCCATTTGAGTCACTGGGGTTCAAAACCTAAGTAGCTTTGAGTGTCCTGACCCTATATTCTAGGCTTAATGAGAGAGAAGCTCCTAAATTAATTGCTTTTGGGTTGGTTTTTTTTTAAATTATTTTAAGGGTGGTCTATATAATTAAACCAACCAAAGGACATTATGACTTTCCTTTAGCCACAGGGAAAAAAAAGTTACCATAAAGATGAGGAAGAAACCCTGTGCTATATTCCCTAATTGCCATTACTGCTGTGATCACTTTACATAAGTATTTGCTGCTTGTTCTCCATCAGGAGCTGAACGTGCAGTGACAGACGGGAGCCAACTTCCTGCTGGATGCATACCCAGAGCTCGTACAGCTCCAAATGACGAGTAGCCCATACGTTGCCACCCCACTGTCTCTTGGAAGAGGGGTACTACACCGAGCGCACAGGCATGGGTTGCCCTGGCCTGTGGGACTCAGGCAATGAGATGCAAATTTGTGGAGATGCTGAGTGGATGTCAGGTACTTAGTTCATTAAGTGAGCAGTGCCCTTTCAGATCCTGTTGAACCTCTGGCCTTGGCTAAGCAATTACCTGGCCTGCCTGGGTAGGAGTGACTCCAAATACACGTTTCTGTAAAACATCTTAATTTGTCAAGAATGCTCCAGCATGCGTTCAATCCCCACCTGTGTCCCACACTGGACATGGAACAGAGCAGCAGAAGAGCCTCCCTCCATAAAAAAAAGACAGAACCACGCACAGAAAAACAGGCCAAATTCACACCACAGGCAAAGAGCAATTAGAGAAAATGACTAAAGAAAGGACAATAGCCTCTTCCTTTTCCTAGACCTTTTAGTCAGCACTGATAATGAAGAGAGAGGAATGAAACCTAAATAACTGAATAAACAGTGACCACAAAGCAAGGAAAAGCTTTTAACAGCACCGAAGCCATGGAGCATTTCATAAAGTATAGTACATAGTACAGATCAATTACACGGTGTTTGAATGAATAAGATAGTCATTCAATTGAAAAAGCCTTCTTCATTCTCATGGCTGATGAAGAGCAGCAGAGCCTTGAAACTGAATTATAACTTCAGTGTTCACTTTGGGACCATAGCCTGGTACCATTAATATGGATTAAATTATTCCTGCAGATTTTTAAACAAGTAAGAAATAGATGCCTCCATCACACAGGACTTGGCAAGCGAGGCATCAGATTCATGAACCAGCCAGGGAACCGTATTTCAAGCAATGGGAGATTGTGTCAGACAGCTACATCTATCACTATGGTTCCTGAGTAGGAGGTAGGCACGTAAGCAGCAGTGGGACCCTTGAGACAGACACACAGGTTTGATCATTCATCTTATCATCATTCTTAGGGTATAGACTGAGTGCAGATAATCATAGGTTTTAATTTTCCCTTGAAACAGAATCCTAAGGAAACAGCTGGCTGTGGTGGGTTGACCCTGGCTGGAGGCCAGGTGCCCACCAGAGCCACTCTGTCACTGCCCTCGTTCACCAGACAGGGGAGAAAAATTTTAACGAAAGGGGATAAGGACAGGGAGAGATCACTCACTAATTATCATCATGNCCTGCCAGGAGCTTGCTCCACCATGGGCTTCCTGTGGGGCCACAGCCTCCTTCTGGTGCCTCCACCTGCTCCAGCGTGGGGTCCTCCACGGGCTGCAGGTGGAATCTCTACACCCCCTCATCCTTCCTCCATGGGCTGCAGGGGGACAGCCTGCCTCACCATGGTCTTCACCACAGGCTGCAGGGGGATCTCTGCTCTGGTGCCTGGAGCACCTCCTCCCCCTCCTTCTGCACTGACCTTGGGGCCTGTAGAGTCTCTTACATCTTCTCACTCCCCTCTACAGCTGCAAAAGCTCTCTCTAACTTGGGTTTTTTCCCTTCTTAAATATGTTGTCACAGAGGAGCTGATTGACTTGGCCTTGGCCAGCGGCGGGTCCGTCTTGGAGCCAGCTGGCATTGGCTCTATCAGACACAGGGGAAGCTTCCAGCAGCTTCTCACAGAAGCCGCCCCTGTAGCCCCCCTCCCATAACCAAAACCTTGCCATGCAAACCCAATACACTGGCGATGATAGATATGCTACCTACTGCTCTGCTAGAATTTATCTCTTAAGATTTGTAAAGTCTCTGACTGTTATATGTCATGATTCCTTCCTTCCTGATCACATTTTACACCCTAAATCTGGATCTGTTGCACAGAGCGTGTAGACTACTATATCTACCAACGTCTAAGTGCAGAAGGGCCACTGTCCTTAATGTCTCTAAAGGAACCCCTGTCCCATTCCAAGATGATATTGTGGAGATTCAGGGTCTTCACTGAAGTGAGAACTATCACGTTAGCAATAAAATAGGAGTAAAATGCCCATGTTTCTGATGTAGAAACAAAAGGATTATTCTTTGGTGATGTTAAATAAGGTTTAGAACTGACATGAAGCAGAAAACCTATTAAGTTACTAATGAAGGGAGAGTTTATTCCATTAGTAATGTACCATGGGTCCGGAAAATTCATTATTTCAGTGATGTACTAGGGCAATTTCACTGTGCAGGTGCATATTATAGAGGCCAGTAAACTGGATCTTATGGCTATAAATTGTACGTCACCTTAATCGGTGATACATAGTCCATATAGAATTAGAGTAAAAAGGGGGAAAGCTCTATTTGCACAGCTTGAAGGAACATCATTGCTAAAGAGTCAGTCTTCTTTTGCAACTCCCATGCCAAACCTCTGCAGGGTACAGCTCAAATGAGGGGCAAGGTAAGGAGCACTGGTGGGTTGGTAGGAAGAGCAAAGGAAGAGCTGCTTCTGCAATATGCCTGAAATATTTGTCTTCAGATTCTTCAGCTGGTCTGCTGTTTCTGAGCTTCAAAATGCCATCTGACAAGCTAACAACTATTGGAAGCAGATAAACGTACATTCTTGTGTGGAATTAGCAAAAAGTTCTCACAGCTTTACCAGACTTGGGTCGGATTTGCTGCACATAACTCTACCTACCATGGAGGCCCTACAACCTGCTCCATTTGGTGTAAAATGCAGTAGTCTGCTTAAAAAGGTCACAGACAGGCTCGGCTATGTTGTCATTACCCTAAATGAACACTACCATACCTGATACTGTAAAACAACAACTGATATTGCTGCTGGATGACTTCATTGATTAATCACTTAGAGAAAAACCAGGGAAGGGAGATCAGATCTGAAACCATGTTGAAATCATTTGGAGGTTGAAGTCACCCTTCAAAAGAAAAGAAAAATGAATATTTCCCTCCTCTGTCAGACGTGCACTCTGTATAGCTATTGCTGAAAACCTGTTGTTTTTAAATTAGAACTGTGTTCATTTGTGTTCATCTGTCTCTGCCAGTATACACATTGTGCTAACCACAAAATGAGTTGTAGCAAGGTGCTCTGGGAATTGACAGAAATAAAAGTTTCCCATAATTTCACAACAGCTCTCCCAGCTACTCCTAGATTTAAAATCATGCTTTAAAGAAGGGGGGGAGGGAAACCTGTGTTATAAAATGAGGTTGCCGAATATCGGTGTGCAGGCAGGTGGAATGAGATAACTTACAGACAGCTGTAAGTAATATCCATTTTTCTCACTGCAGAATTAATGCTGAAACATAGCGAATGCAATGTATATATAAGAAATTCAAAGCACTGGTGACTCCAGCACGTGGCCCAGGTGAGTGATGTTACACATTGCTAGTGGGCACAAAGAGGATTGCTGGGAAAACTGGAAAATCTGACTCAATACCTTACAAAAGTTGCAGGTGAAGGCTTCTGAACAGTAGCTAGATGTTCTCTGCTCTCCTCCTCCCTCCGACCTTCCCATCTGCAATTCCTAACCATCGTAAAATAACAGCAAGAGCTCAAGACTGATGCTCAGAATGTGTGGAGGGAGAAGGGGAATACAGTCATATTGGTACTATAATGTAACGTGTGCAGCGGAGAGCACCAGTCTAGAGACAAAAGCACCAGTTCCTGTCCCAGAAGAAGCCTACCTGATGCATGGCCAATGTACATCGTAACCACCCCTGTTTCTCAGTACAGCCCCACCTGGCAATGTAGGCAACATGTATGAAGGTAAAGGGATCAAACTTGTTTGTCTAAATTATCATCATATCTTCTATTCAGCTGGACACATACAGTGCTATGTTCATTCGTAGTACAGATGTACCAACACATGAAAGCATCATTATTTTTTAAGGTCCTTTTCTTAGGAAAATTCTCATTACCTTACCTGGAAACAAAAGCTTTGCATTACCATTGTTTCCAGCTGTCGTTAATATGTCTCAGCAAGCTCCTGATGAGCCATGAAATATTATCACAAGATGAAAATTGTATTAATGTAACTGCTTAGGTTTGCTGTGAAAAATTAGATAACCTAATTTGTACTTCAATTTCCAAGGCACCTATTTGTTAGCTAAGTAATTTACCACCATCTTTCATCATTTAAGTCCTTTTCCTCTCTGAAGATTTAATTAGTTTCCTTCTCTGTCTCACAAACGATTTTCTTGAACCATTTCAGGCAGCCCCAACAACCCCCCAACAAATGTTCCTGTGAGCACAGAGGAGAAATCAATAACTTCCATGCCTGTTCAGTAAAAGAACGCAGCTTTTTCTGAAAGCTGCAAACAAGATGGAATTTAAGCCACAAATGTTTCCCAGTGAAGCATGAAAACAGCACTGGTACCCTGCTGGTAAGCAGCCCTGCAGCCCGAGATTGACCGGTGGCAGAACACATCCAGGTTCAGGCCTTTTGAAAACTATTTGCCCTGAAGAAAGTCCATAAATAATCTAATGTGGATCAAAACCATGCATTTCACCTCTCATAATAAGCACACAGCGTGGTGTGAGAGAACAGCTCATATCAAACCGCCTCCAAGATGAGCTCAGTTCAATAAGTTCCCATTTATTTATTTGTCTGTGGTTTCTTTTTCTATTATACATTATCAAGTTTCACTAAACTGCCTTATAAATATGTCTCTGAATCAACCCCTACTCCTACTGGCTTTCACAGAGGTCAGTGTAAACCTGTCATTAAATTCAGTAGAGAAAGGTTTAGGTCCAGAATGAGTAACCTTTCCTTACTTTCATTGTTTGCTATCTTTATTTCACCTTGGTCTAACCTTAATTACACAGTAACTTAATATTATCCTTCCTATTCACACAACCAAGTAATTGCCCTCTTTCTGTCATCTCTGCTATTTTTAACACACCCTTTGTTGTTTTTTGAATACTAATACAAACATTGATACCAATCACAGAGTATGCAAACAGGCTACTGGGCTTGCACTTAACAGCTACTAGAGGAGGACAATAACTGGGAACTTGGGGGACAAAGTGTCATTTACTACATCCTTACATGGTACCCAGCACATGGGCCCCCAGTGCAATGAATAACACCATCTCTGCCTAAGGGATTTTTTTTCAATATCCCATTATTTTACTCTGTGAGCATCTCAGGATCCTTATATATCATTCCCTATCTGTGTGAGCTAAGGAAGTTACTGTTATTCCCACTTTATGTTTAAGACATTATATGTAAACTATGAAATGTGTGGCTGTTTCTTTTGACTTCAGAGCAAGAACCATTTATGTCCCGTTTATATCTTTTATTTCCACTGGAAGAAAATGTTGGTAAACAAATTAAGAGTTGAAGTGAGTTTGACTCTATACACACAGCTATGGGGTAGCTTTGGGTCTGGCCCCTTCCGCTAGGACTGCTTTACATTTATCTATTGCACATATTGTTATGTCAAACATAACAGCAGTTGTGCATGTTGCCTCTTTTGCATTTCATCCTCAGGCACTTCACTCTCCTTTGGCAGATAGAGAAAGCTTAGGCACATATATTAGTTGCATATATTACATTTGGACAGATAGACCAGGTCCGTTCAACAGTCCCTCAAGCTCATTCTCTGAGGTTTTCTGGAGTCTTATGCCTAATGAGAACAAGGCATGCGTGGAGTGTTACTTCCATCAGGCTTTTACTCAGCATTTAGAGGATTTTGGACCATTTCCCAAAGCCAGGCATGTAAAAGAGAGGGGGTTTTGTCATAGAGTACTACTGTGCTTAACTCTTTCATGTTGGGTAGTTTTGGTTCAGCTGGTAGGAAAAACTTAGAGAAAGATGAAACCGGTACTCAGGGCAGCTTGTGACCAGCGCACCTGAGTTGCATTTGCAGTTTGCAAGGTTTTGCCCAGAATCCACAAGAAGCTGGTGAGCATTGGTCTACTGAGATTCATGCTATCCTCCTACATGTTAGCCTCTGAGCCCTGCTACAAATTAAATATAAGTGAATGGCAGCTAACAATAAATTGCAACTTGGAATCAAGCTATGGTCGTTATGGCAGGTATCATTCCTGATGTAGAGCAAAGGATTTTGGTAGGGGCTGTAAAACCTTCTCCCCCGAGCATGCTTAAGCACTGTACTGCCATCAGCACGATTTATGGGCTATATTAGCACTCTGCTCATGAGCTTCACACTCCCCAGAAACTTTTGGAATTGGGAGGGTGGAGGGGAAGGCAAGATGCTCATAAAATAACAATATATTTGACATGCTGTTCAGTAGGATCAGAAAGCAATCTGCAGAGGTCTGACTGCTGACAAGGAATGCTGTTTAAAAAATCACAGTAACTGTCAAACTTATCCCTTCTACCATCCAGGATACAAGGCCAATTTACAAAAAGACCTTGAACAGTCATCAATCACCCAACACATCTGATGGTCACATTGACTGTATAGCCCAAGCAAGCATTTCATGTCCTTGGAGGCAGCATGATGGTGCCAGCGTCAGTAACACAGGGACAGGTAGAAAGGCTACCAGTCTGTTCGAGACAGTTAGAGGTTTCCCTACGTGTCAGGTAACATCTCTACCTCCTGCTTTTTCCTTTTGCTCCCTTCAAGGCTTCTAGTCTTCCCTTCACCAGTACTCAGTAGCGACTTTGCCACAAGTCCCAAGGAAGGTATTTGTCATGTCTCCATGATGTCTCTAGAAAGGCTGTTCTCCCCAGTGTACTGCATGTGACATTAGAAAGTCCATGGGGAGTCTTCAACCATTCCTGTTGCTCCCTGCAGGAATGTGCCACAAGCATCACATTCTTCCCTTGGTCAGCATAGAGGCTGGTGTGCCTTTGAGCTAGTCAAAAATAAAATGCTTCCATGGCATTTACCTCAAGTTGGAGATTCAATGTCACGTCCCACATTTGTTAACCTTGACAATGGCTTGCTGCTTTTCATTTTCTTTCCCAGTTAGAACCATTCTTTTCCTTTCAAATTCTAAAAACAATTTTTTCCTAAGAAAATGCACTTTCATTATATAAGGCATTATACGGAAAAGGGGTATGTCCAGGGAATAAAGCCATTCCTGCATCTGAGATCATTTCACTAAAGCTAGGGAACTCACATGAATCCCTCTGGTACTCTTTTGCTTTCTTTTTTTTTCTTTTTACTGCTTTCCTCTGAAATATTACTGCCATCACTCATGCAGCCTCACAATACTTTCTTTGGTGCACCTGCTCTTAATCCCTTTTCCTCTTTCTGGGAGTCCTTCTCCCATATATCCAACACAGCACAAAAGCTCCCTGTAATACACAAGCAGGGAATGTCCCAGATCCCCAGATCTCCTGCAGTATTCCTGAATGTGGCTTGCAAACTCACATGCATAAAGCCTGTTAGTAAGTTATCTTTAAACATCACTTGAAAATGTCCTCATATGCAAGATAGAAGCCAATGTGTCATCATACACTGGGCCCAGAAAAATTGATGCCAATGACTTGCAGATTTTGGAAAAAGTCCATTTCTCCTTCCCTTTTCTTTATTATGTTCCCTCTGAGACACCTGTGCAAAGATCATTCTCTTTAACTGTCTCCTTGCAGTCTTGGAAACACTTTTTCTCAGTCCTTTCACAGTTCCTGATGTATGAGCATCTGACAGGGTTCTCAACACACCTGCTCCAGCAAACAAAAATTATTTCTTCACAGGGGGAGATTTGTTCTTAGCTATTTCAGGTTACAACTCAGCTAAGCTCTGTATAACACTTGGAAATAAAACAGTTTTTTAAAGGG
>VXBL01000554.1:340621-383885 GCA_013400195.1 Aramus guarauna
GGGGGAGAAAGCTGTACCTCCACCCTTTGCGGTATACCTTCATTTCGTTCTAGGTCAGTATTCTGACCTGACATACCTCTCCACCTTTCATTTCCTCTTTGCTTTAGCAATGTGGCCAATGTATTACAACCATATTTTTCAATCCTTCCTTTAGTTACAAAAGGTTGTCCTTTCTCTGAAAGGTCACCAGCATTTACTAGCAGTTATCTCAGAGCAATAGCAAAGCCAGAGCAGTATTTTTCTTATACCTATAGTGCAAAATTCTGATTCTAAGATGCAATGCCTAAAACCCATGTGACTTCCATAGACTGTGCCCTCATGATATTTTCTGACATTACTGTGTGGCAGGAAAGTCTATTCTCCCCTGGACAGAGAGAGATATGCCCACATACATGTGTACATATACTTGCTTTTAAATAAACTCATTACATTTTACTTTCCTTCTAAAATACAAGTCTTCAGGTCCACTCTGCTCTTGTTGGGCTAATGCTCATTGCCAGAAACTTGAAGTTAGCACAATTCAATCCATTTTTCACAAACAGAAAGGTCAAGATCTGTTTTCTGGCACGCAGCTGCAACTGCAGCTACCACCGACATTGCTGTTGAAAACGATAGGACTTTGCCTGTGACACAGGCTGGTGGAAAGGGCAAGAATAGCAGCTTTCCAACAACACATCATTTCTCCACAGCTAAAAGGCCAGTTGTGCTTATTAAGACAACTAAATTTCCCAAGGAAAGAGATTTGAAAAAATATACCTGCCTGGTTTCCAAAAAGGCTGGCCAGTTTTATTCCACTACACTAGTTTTAGTCTGGTACAAGCCAGCGCTTTATTCTTGCATGCATATCCAATACTGATGTATTGAAGGATGTGGAAGGCAGGTGTCAATCTCATGTGAAGATGCTTAGCCATGATTTGCTTGTCTCTAATATATATTATCATGTGAAATCTCGCAATATTCACAGAAAACAATTCCAAAATTGACATTTCATCAGCTCACTTGACAGGAATAGAGACAAGAAAGGAACGAGGTGCATCACTGAGTTGTGGTTTCTACAGTCGTAGGCACAGCATGCTTAATTCAGGGGGGTCTATACAGCCTTTGGCCTGGAATACCTATAGACTCTTGTTTATACTTTTCCTATAGCTCTTCCAATTTGCAGAAAAATCTAAATTGTTCCTGGGGTGGTATAAACTGCATCCAGAAAATGTTTTTTGTAACAGCCACAGCTACTTAGTTGTTGAACAAAGTAGAACCACTCTCTTGGTTCTAATCCCAGCCAGTAAGAAGAGATCTGAACATTGCTACCATTTCTCAAGAAACATCACAAAGCCAATGGTAATATTTACATGTGTAAGGCCATGCACTCTAAAAACACAGCATTTATCAAATACTGAAAGCCACCAGCCTCTATTTTACCAGGAGGGTGCATATGTTTAGAATACTGCAGGACTTTCAAGGTAGCTTTACAGATTAATATTTTGCAAACTTAAGTTCTAAGGCTTCTGCACATTTCTGTGTTTTATGAATACTTCAGGAAATTAGAAGCCAAAAGAAAATGATGTTTGAACAAGAATTTCCAGGTGTAAGGACTGTCAAAAAGAGTGAATTACATGGTACCTTCAGAAATGAGAATGAAATTTCTATTCCTTAAATGGGTACCAGCCCAATTCCTACAGCTGTATAGTAGTCACTACTAAGAAGCATCTCAGGCAGCTTAACAGTGAATTTCCAGCCTCCCTTAAGTTCAAAGAGATAATTATTCCTAACATTAGAGTTGCTTTTTGAAAGCCTCTCTCTTCAATCTTCATGAATTATCCCCAAGAATATTAACAGGCTCGAGTTTCATGACAGGTTTTTTTCCCAGCCTCTGCATTTCAGAAGGCAATTTTCTGTGAGGTAAGGTCAAATTCCTCAGCCTACACATGCAAGTTTCCAGTAAGAAAAGATAGCTCTACAGCAACATTAGTGGAAACACATAAAACTACACAGCCCTTTAGAAAAGAAATAGCTTTCTGGGACCAATGCAAATGTAAAGGTCTGAAGATCTGGTGCAATTTGCAAATGCAAATCAGGTTGGCAATAGAGATGCCAACATTTTTTGTAGATATATCCTCCTCCTTTATGAATAAACATCTCTTGTTTTACTACAGCATTCAAAAGGCCAAAGCATCTTTCAAGTAATGTGAGTTCTTTTATGTTTTTTTTNTATCATGTTCCGAACTCAGTGGGCACTTGCCCAGGTAGTGGGCAAGAATTAATGGTGTTGTGAAACCACCTGTAAAATCCTAAAAGCTTACACAACTTTTTCCTCATTTAAATTGTTTAGCAATAGCAATAACTGATACTAGTGTTGTGTTTTCGGAAGAACATGACACAATTTCTCCTCTGTGGTTTTCACTACAACACTGCAAGCAGCATTATACTGGCTCCAGTCCATTTCATTTTATTTGGGGTAAAAATGCATCAAAATGTAACTACCTAGTCTGAGAGAAAAGAGAGAGAAGAAGATAATTCAGCCTTCCTGAAATAAGCTGCTAATTTTCTTATTCCATGGAGTAACTTCCAATAAACCTCCCGAGGCAAGTCTGTTAGATGTCAATGTCAGATGTCTGCCTTGCTCCTTCAGCACAGGGAACCATGGAGAAGTACTGAATACCTTCTCAGAACCCAGCCCTCCGAGGAGGAGAGGTGACCCATGGAGCAGCTCTGCGGGACAGAGGCAAATGTCTCCCCCACATCTACTAAACACACCTTTGCACAACTCAGGCAAGAAGAGTGCTGCTGTTTCTTAGTCCTTTCCTCAGGTTGCAAAGGTTTGATGCTGTATCTACCCTCTTAGAAAGGTATCCAAACTAGTTGTCCACGTCTAACCTCTATGACAGCTGGACCCAGGAAAGCAAGAACTATGGGTCAGAAGGTGAGCAGATCAAATGGAGTTTGACTCTCACCTGTGATGGGCAGAAGGGGATACAGAACCCATTCCCTGAAATTTGCAGGCATTTTATAGTACAGCAGCATCAGTTGGGGTTTTTAAGTAACTGAAGGAGATCTAGGAGCTCTCAGAGAGACCAGTACCAAAGACTTTCCTTCTGCTCAGCTGAGTGTCCTAACCCCCAAATTAAAGATGAGCTGGCTATTCTTCACGTCCCATGATGTTTGCTCTTTAAGCGCACAGCAGCACAATGTTAACAGAAGGCATAAAGAATGGTCTTTGTAAGGCAGTGAGGAGCTCACTGCCTAGGGCGTCTCCCTGAAACATGTGCTGAGACACTAGCCAGGTCCCTAGAGAGCTCTTACCAGACGTTATTATATAAAAAGTGGGCACTCTTATCACCAGTAGTAGTGATAGCCATAAGTAACTTCTCCAAAGGATCACCTACCCATATCCGACTGAGAAGGAACCTTGTAGTCCGTAACTGGGCACTTCAAAACATGCATAGCTGCCTCACCAGAAACATCTAGGAAACTTTCAGAACAAGAGGGAAAGTGAATTTATGAGCTTTTCTCAAGACATCCAAAAAGAAGTCTCTCTGCCTCTGCCCACTGGGGAATGGATGAGAAAACAACAGATATCTGCACCAAAAGCACTGCAGAAAAGTTGATGGGTTTTACTGCTGTCAGAGCTTTAGGAAGCATTTTTTGTGTCTCAGTCACAATTCAGCACAATATATGCAGACTGTCTCCTACTACTGGGTCCTGGGCCCTCTGATGAGTTTCAGCAAGAATGCTAGTTGAATTCTGCTGAAAATCCACTGTAATGTCTCTGCTGCTCCATCACATTCCGGAATTATGTGATTGTGGCTGTAAAACCATTTATAAATCACACTGAGGAGAACATTTGAAGAATAGAATTTGAAATATATAAAAACCCATACACATACATGCATACATGTTTACACACCTGTATGCTCAGAGCACTGGCATTTCAAATGGCAGAGTAAGCTCAGCCTGTCTTTAGATTGACACCTCCTGAAGGAATTACTCCACTTCTGGGGTGCCCAGGAGAATAGGCTAGCAAAATAAAGACAGACACCAGTGGATTAAATAACACCCAATTCATACACTGTCTTACAGCACAGATGTTACTGACTTCTCATCTATATTTGCTTTTGCTTTTTCTAAAGTTTGATCCTATATTCAGTGCCATCTGGCACCCACAAGCTGTTCAAGACAAAGCAGGTGACAACCTATAGAAGCCAGAAAAAAGGTAAAACCTCACTTAGACAAACTAGAAGATAGTCTCAAGGAGGAGTTGGCAGAGCCAACATAGTTTCTCCAATGAATGATGTATAGTCAGCTTTGTAGAGAGTAATTTCCATCATTCTGAAACACAAAAGATCAGCCATTGCTCCCAACATGACGCAGTGGGTGCACTGGTGAATTCATGCCTTGGTGGCATAGAGTCTGGTGGCATTGACGTCTTGGCTTTGGGTGCCATGGCCATATGCTTATATCTAATTCCACCAGAGATGGGGAATTTTTCCCCTGGCATGATGAGAGTGCTAGAAGAAGATTTGTGCCCTGATCTGCAAGGTGAGGAAACTCTACTTGCCAGGATCATCTAATATTTCGTCAAGGCAGTTCCTGTCATTACGAGAACCTGGGACTTTGTCCTCAATCTTTTCCTGAAGCAGAGCTTAGTTGTGGGAATTTTGTACTTTAGTCCCGTCATAAGTTTGTAAAGAAATTGGGAAAATATTTTGTGGCCTGTTGTGGGTTAAACAGAGGTTTCTTGATTAGATATTTGTTCATGATTCTCTACAATCTCTTCAGACTGTATTCAAGAATTAGGAAGCCACATAAGTTTTGTTTGTGCTTTCTACTCCTTGATGCATGATTGGTAGATCTCCCATAGAGCAATTCCACAGCCTACAGAGCAAGTATTGCACTATCCTGGGGCTTAAAGCAACCCCTTAAAGATATTTTCCAGGAGGAGAATAGCTGTAAGCCACATCTGATCTCGCTTACCTCCCCCAAAAAATCATTATGCAGGCCATGGAGTACTGAGACCTTGAATAGCATGCTTTCTAAAATAATTCCATCAGTCTTGTCCTTCTCCACCTTGATGTCCATACCTCATGAGCTGTGCTGCAGACCATCTTCTCGCTACTGACTAAAAGGACTGGATTGGTGTAAGGTTCATTCTGATGTCATTCAGACCCGTGAAAGAGTCATAGGCATCACCCTTCAAGGTCTTTGAGTGATGAAAATAATAGCTTGAAGGCTTCTGAGTAGGAGGACAAAAGAATATTTCAGCCACAAGTGTATAGTATTCAGCAAATAGCTGGTTTCAATCCTGGACCATCTAAGGAGAAAAAAAAAATGAAAGAAAGAAAGCAACAGATGTAGTATTGGATAATAATGATACAGAATTATTTAATGCATTGTTTTGACAGACTTCACATCATAAAAGTAAAAGCAGACCTTCTTAATAATAAAATATAGATAGAGACAGAAACACAGCAGAGCAACAAAGAACATAATGGAAGATATTTGAAGCTATTTTGACATTTTTTTTCTCTTTAAACAATAGAATTTACGTAAATTTGTAAACTAGCCTGAATATATTCATGAGATGTGGGAAAACAACAAGTAATACTGTTAAACTGAAGGCTAAACTAACTCTATCAACAACTTAACACCAGCACTAATAGAACAAGGACATGAAAATTACTGTGTAGCAAATACCGAATAATGGCTATCATGAGATCATCAGTGTCAGTGGACAGCATCCCTTTGACTTCTGCAGGATGAAGACATATATGACCAGCTGTGGGATGCTGGTGTACTGCTTTTGCTAGAAAATAAGTTTATTTATATTTAGAGGTGACTGCTGTGAAAAACCTTGGAACTTCAAATAGAGTTTTCTGAACAGAAGACCAAATGTGAAGATACCTACAAATTCAAGATTACTTTAGTCAGCTAACATTTACATTTCAAACTTTGAGCCATCATAAGTACCTCGCATTTAACATCCAAATTCAGAAAACACCCCAACATATGCATCTAAAAGTCTGTAACTGCCTAAACTGCCCATCTTGCAGACCTGCAGGAATTACCTTGTTGTCCGCTGAATCCTCCACTTCTCATACCAGCCAGCCAGTAGCTGCCCTGCTGCATTGGGAGCCCTTAATGCCACTCACCTCATGTTGATTGTCCCAGCCCATGGCTGCAGAACCTACACTGCTGAGGAAAATGGAGCAACCAGGATCTCCTACCAATACAAAAGTACATAGTTATCCTACCACTGAGCTTGTCCAAGTATAGGAAAGGACAGACAGGAGCTGCAGACTGTTTTCCAGCAGCCAGTAGCATTAAGGGGAGAGTTAGGAAAGATAGGAATGAGAAAAAAATGATATAGTTAATAGGGATATTAGTGGGCAACAATAGGAATTTGGCCGGGGAAAGGTCGAGCAGATATGAACGAGGAAGGGTCAATAAAAGAATGACCTGAGCTACAGAACCAGAAGAGGCAACAGACAGACAGGGACCAGACAGGCAGAAATGCATATGGTGAGGACAAAGGCAGATCTGGATAGGAAGCTACTATATTCTCATCAAATGCAGATGAGAACAACGGTGACTTCAGGGCAGCTGCAGGTGCATGTCTGAGAAGACAGTAAAAGATGCAACATCCACATGTCTGTGCTCCAGCTTCCCCTGTTTTGTACACACAGCCCGCATCAAGCAGCACTGCCTCGAGCTGATGCCACACATTTTTTTATTTTGGAGAGAGGCTGGGCCCAGCAAGGGCATTGATATTAACACCATGCTTGTAGTTTGTATGAAGGTCACATTTAGCACATTAACAGCTGTATTCACCAGTAGGTCTGTCCTCTAACTTAAACCATTTTACTGCTTCCAGGATCAAGACAGAGGTGTGGATGGGTTTTGGACAGCATATGAAACAGGTTAGCAAGTTCTCAACCAGTTCACTGATCCAAAGTAACTGTAGTGGCTGTGCTACATGGCTTGAAGAGATGAAGCTGGAGATCTGGAAGGGCCAGTGAAAGCAAAATTTTGATATCAATAGAGGTGGCTGAGCTAGCAGCAAAGGGAGAAGTGAGCAGGAAATTAAGCCAATCTGAGTTAAAAATGCAAACTGTCTCTGATACGAAATAAAGGACAGAAAAGGAAATGGAAGGAAAGCGAAATATAGATTCCATAGGGATATCTTTTAAAACAGTTTCTGAGGCTGCACTTCTGGATTTAAAGCAGCCCACCCTAAGCAGCAAGAGAGATAGCACTGGGAGGTGCTGGACTGGAAAGGCTTTAAGAGCTTGCGGCTCTTCCCATCATTTTCAGACTTTCCTATATCTCAGAAGAGGGCAGTGTGGGATGGAGAGCTACTAAACACGAGAAAATTCAGCCGAGTTCTCAACAGGAATTGCTATCACCATGTAATTCACAATTAATTACTTCTTTTGTTTTTATCCAGAGAACCGTGTGTGATCTATTTTGCTCAAATGCATGAGCATTCAAATGCAGAAGCTTGCTCATTCTCTGATGTCAGGGAAAATTCTCTACCCTTTTGACAGATCACCATCCCCAACCACAGAGAGGTTTACAATTGCTGAGGCATTTTATTCCCAAGGAGAACACCTTTTCATTTTTTTTTTTTTTGTACTTTATTTCTTATTAACAACATACAAAGAAAGTGGTCTTTATCCTTGCTGAGATATAATGTCTCTTTAGCAATTAAGGTGAAAGTAGGTGAACTCTCAAAACAGATGAATACCAGATATAGTGCATGGACAATTAAACCCAAATTATATGAATTCTACATTTTCATGGATAACACAAATATTGTACCTGCTTCCCTATTGCTCTTTATGTCGCTGTTTACACCTGTACTGCATGGATCTAAACTGCAGTTATTCTGAATTGCACATGCCTGGTTTTGTGTATGTATGCGGATTTTATACTTGCTGTCCATAAATGTAAATGAATGCACAATAGGAAAAAGCAGTAGTAAATCAGTCACTGGGTTTTTCCTCTGTGTTCTGTCCTCGACTGAGTCAATAACAAATCTGGTCAGCTCCTCATGAAGCAAATTTCCACTGCTGATAAGTTGAAACTAAATAGTTTGTAGAAACATGGTAATTCCTGTGAGCATTTGTTTGTGTAGAGAAAATAGAGCATTTTCAAAGGAAATATTTTGATTTTGATTTTTCTTTTAAAATTGATTTTTCATTTCATTTTATTTGTAGTGTTGTAGAATGTTTTGTTCCATCCTGTGGCACTGTAAAAATTAACAATATAAACATTCACCTGAAGCATATCAGTCAAAAGAAAACAAATGCTGAAGATTGTAGTGTTCCACAGAAACTTAAAATTTGGGATGTTTATGCCATTTCCATTCCATCATCCATGAAAGATAAATATCAGTAAAAAAACTGGGAGCAAGACATACTGATTCAGTACTAGCCAGATCTAATTACTAATACATCAGAAACTACCAGGACCCCTCCAAAATAGGAATTGTTTGGTCCCTCTGATATTTTGGGGTCTTCAGCAGGTCTTCCACTATCCCTGTTCTGTTTCTAAAACATTTCATTTCTTTTGATTTTCTTATATCTGGAATTTATATTCTACTCCATTTCTGGCTTGCCAGCTTCTTATTCTTTTTTTTTTTTTTCTTTTTTTCTTTTGCTTTCTTCCTCCTTTCTAATTTTTAGTTTCTGATAAATCCAGCTTGGATTTCTTTCATTTATTTTCTATCCATTTTGACCTGTCTGTCATCTGACTTCCATCTTAGCCCACAAAAATGATTCTGTTTCTTTGAACACTTAAGCCGCAGTTATATCCTACCTACTTATCCTGTAGCTGTACAGTCATATAAAAGCATATAGCTACAGCACTGTTGTGGGACCGCTACCATCCCCACGGTCCTCCTCCTTAGTCCACCCCGTCTCTCTACCCTCTGGCCTTAGCCAGGTTTGCTTCCCAGTAAAACAATGAAGGTGCAATGGAGATGCTGAGCACCTGGGTCCGTCCCCAGCATGTAGCCAAGAACACTGCAAAGATATATAAGTGCTTGTTGCATCCAGGCAGTTAGACAAAGCCATAAAGCCAATTCTTAACATTTCAGTTCTTGGACCAGAGGCTAGACCCAGATGACAGTCATGTGTGGCAGGCAGGAGCTGTAGGCACCATGAAAATGCATCCACCAACCTCTGTGAGCTGAGGTTTTTGGTGGTGCACTCATGCTCCTTTCTCCTTCCTCACCCTCAGGCTTGTGAAAGATCACTACTAGGGTCTGATCCACGGTGCATGATGCCAGATCCAGCCTCTCAGAGCTGACAAGCAAAGGATCACCCAGTTTCTGGATCCCAAGGAAGTGTCCAGCTGTTTGACACTGGCCCAAGAGGTGGCTTCAGAGCTTGGAGAAGTGCAGTGGTGTCTGTGAGGTGGCCGCTCAGAGCAAGCACGTCGGTGCTCCAGGGTGAGGGCAGTAGACCAGCAAGGCATGAACTGGGAGGGAAAGGGCTCGGTTAGTTGTTTTTTAATGAGCAGCAATAGCCATAGCTCACTTCAGAGCCTGCTGCCTCTCCACAGAAGCTTCCCTGAGGAATGCATGCTAAAATTGCACAAAACCACCCTGTTCTTGAGTTTTACTAAAACCAGGGAGCCTGTATGATAGCTAAGTGTGTAATGAATGCTGTAATTAAGGCTGAGAACTGCTGCTGCTTTGGATAATTTATGGGAATTTCTTGCATGGAGCTGTTTTTTGGAGCAAAACGGACAACGCTTAATCACACTTCATATTACAGTCCCATTTATAAATGGTTAAGAAAGAATTAATAAATGCTTAACAGATGTTTTAGTGAATGTTCAAATAATGTTTAAACCAGTAGGTCAATAGAGGTTAGATTTATATGATGTATAAGTCCAAAACCTCAGGCTGGCTTCTATCTAAATTAACCTTTATTTAAATTTCTCCAGATGCTTGCATTCCTACCCATAAAGTTCTCCCAGTACGTGATTTCTGCCAGCAGGTATGCCGACTGTCACGTATGCCTTGACAGAGCCGATCATCTCAGCATAGCTCGGGTCTGCACACGAACAAGAGTGACAGCCTGCCAAAATTCAGCTGCAGCAGCAGCTCACCTGGAAAACATCTTCAAGCTCCTTCTAAGCCTCTATCAAAGAGCAGAGCCTGCTCCTACTTCGTAACCCAGTCGGCAGAGTACTTGCTTGGGAGGCAAGCAGACAGGTTGACTTCCCACCCCTGTGGGATGTAAAACTAAACTGCAAACCCACCCCCAAGGGACATTTGTGGAGGAAGAACTGGCCACTGCCTCAGGAGGAGAGGTCTGAGAGTCACAGAGGTGACTGGCCCTCTCCAGAGGACTGGGGCGCCTGGAAGGGGGGTTCAGCTCTGAGGTTCAGGGGAAGGCATGGCAGTAGAAAAGGAAAAGCAAGCAGAGGAGTTTGATGCGAAGGCAGCAGCCAACGGAGACAGTGACAAGATTGCAGGCGCAGCTATTTGTGCTGATTTGGTCCCAGCTAAATCCCATGTCAGCTGCAGGGGTCACCTCACTTAGCTCCAGCCACGCAAACTGAGGCACCTCTTCCTTCAGCGAAAGAGCATTGGGCATCCCTGAAAGGACATCCACCCCTTCTTAACCTGCATCTTTACTATTCTCCAGATCAAACAGTCTGTATTTACTGTGAAGCAGAATACAAGGCTTGTTCCTGGCCTGGTCTGTACTTGGTATTTAACCATTAGGCTGTTACACCGAGGAACACGAACAACAGGATTTGCAGGCGGTGTCACTTTTTAGACAGTGATGCTAGGTTACACTTCGCAGAAGTAAATCATTAATAGCCTTCATCTAATTATCTGCATCTTGCTAAGCAATCTCCACATTAAATGCCTTTGATCAGATCTTCAGATGGTTTAATTAGCAGACTTCAGGAGCCCATGTCAGTTGTAAGATCTAAAATTGTTCCCTTTACTAATCATTAATAAGTACATCTTTCTGCCTTCCTCCGTCATGCCAGCGTTACCCTTCACTGCATGGAAGGAAATGCAGCTGAGCCATTCTAACCTAGAAGCATTTGTTAGTTGGCATCTTTTCTGTTGCATTTTTTTTGTCTGTGATAGTTGTCCATTACCACCGCCATGGTGGTTAACCTATGTCAAGCAAGACACCAGCTATATAATAAATATGATCTTCCACAGTCGTAAATCTACACTCATACACCATCTCTATACTCTCGCATAGTGTGTTTTACCAGTTGGAAATGTGCCAGCCCATTATTTTGGATCTTGTTTTCTGGAAGCTCTGGGTGACACCAAACAGAATGCCACTATATCAGATGCCAGCGTTTCAACCCAAAGTTGCCCAAAAGTGGGATTTGGAGGAAGATAGATCTGTTATACTGCTGTGGAAATGATCACTCCATCTAATGCAAGTACCCAATCTGTGTTTGACAGTTAAACCCACAGAGGTTTAGTCTCCCTCTTTCCATGGGCTACTGAGAGAATTTAAGCTGCTGAACTTGATCCTTCCAAGCCACATCCAACGCGCGGGGCCCTGCCAGGCTGTGCTCACAGCCCGGGCGAGCTGCACTGTGGCCACGCGGCAATGCAGGAGACCCCGGGGTATATCGATCCCCCCTCATCATCCATCCCCTGGTTCTGCAGTAAGAGAGCTCAGGCAGGCAGCAGGGGAGCTGCCGTCCTCTCCTGCAGATCCCACGACCCTGACAACAGGGCATCGGACCTCTAGAGAAGAGCCTGCCCAACAGATTAAGCTGAGTCGCCCCTAAATTAAATCCCTGGCATTGTGCAACACAGATGTTTGAGAACCCCATCCTGCTTCCTGCCTATAGTTTCTTTTTAGCCTAGCGTTCCCCCTGAAATTGCACACTGTCACCAATATATTTTTGTTTTGTTAAATAAGATTTAAATCAATAGGCCTATTATTCCCTTTGTGCCTGTTCATTAGACAGTGTGGGAAGTTATGGCATACTAGTGAAATCACAGTCAGAAGCAGATTTGTGTCTGCTGGTTTTATCAACATATATAAAACTGACATTCAAAAGTGTGTCTAACTCTTTTATTACAAAAATTTACTTATCTTCTCCCTTCCTCCCACATCCAACAACAACAACAGGGAAGAAGTTTTCTTAGTCAAACAGCATTTGACACTCCAAAGTGCAAAATGAGCTTGTGAATGATACTAATTTACCCAACAATCACTGCTCAGGCAGTTTTACTTGGCAAGGAAGTGTGACAAAGAAAATGCAATTGTTCAGGGAATTGTGCAAGCAATAAAATATTATTTTACTGTACTTAAAGAAAATTAACAAGAGCAGGCATAGAATAGTTACACTGATGCTTTTGAAATTACCTAAGTGCAATAAGTGAACACAGATTGAGGTCGAGAAAAGAAGGACTCTTTAAAGTTGATTACTCTGACGAGCAATTTTGTTCTTCAGCCCATTTGTTTTGGATAAAATGTCTGTATCTGCATCTCTCTTTTGCTTTCCCATATTACAGAGGTACACTAGCAATTCTCTAGACTCATTTGCCAGGGCAATATGTTTTGGCGGATGGAAGACATACCAGGATCCTGCTTTTTAAAATGCATTGTTCAGCTCGACAGTGACTTCAAATGTCTGGGGCTCACGCCGCACCAGAGTTTTCAGCTGCAAAACAGGCTTTTTGTTTCCTGATAAAGTGCATGCAAGGAAAGGAAAATCCAGATGCTTAAGTGGAGCCAGAGAGTGCACCAACCATGTATTAATGAGGATGATTGCCTGCCAAGGGCTGAGCCCATGCCTGCTCCTGTTCAGTCCAGCAGGCAAAGCCTCCAACACCACCTGGGCACACAGCTGAGCAACCCTCTTCTGTACTTCCATGCCTGACGATGCTGTTCTGACACTGCCTATTTTTCATCCACCTCTCCTGATATCAGCTAACCATTAAATGTCCCAGATGTCCATGTGCTGGCACATGAAACCTGTGATCTACTGGACCAACAGCTGAAATGTATTAATATAAGCACTTAGATTGGAAGAAATTCATCTTTAATTTAGGTGAAGGAAATTAAGTCTTCATCAGGACTTGCTTTTAATGTATAATTTTAATGTATTTTCTCCCTTCCCTCCCCCTTCTGATAATGACATAAATAGTGAATATCTTCAAAAGTTGGACTGGTCAAAGGATAAGGTTTAAAACATAAATATACTTGCCAATCTTGTCATCTTTTCCTTCACTGGGCATATCCTTAAATCACTTCAGGTGGTCCAGATCAGTGTGTTTCTGCTAAGTATTACTGAATTTTCTATTTGCAAAGCCAAAGCGTGTAATAACCAGCCTTTTGTGTAGAAAGCAGCCAGAAGCCATTTTGGTGGGTGAAAGAAATTAAGTGCTGTGGCAGATGGAGTCATGCACTTCACTCGTAAGAGAGAAGCAACATTATACTTTAATCATATAAAACAATGAATTAACAAAGTTCAACGGTAAATGCAACAGTGGGTTAACAAGATTTGATGGCAAGGTACACTTCATTATTTACTGCATAGCGGACAGGGTCAGACAAAACTGTCAGGGAGACCTTCCCATTGAGTCATGAGGTTCAGAAAGGACCCCCTTGCTTTCTAAAATCCTTCTCAGAGAGGAGTTTAGGTGCGACTGGATCCAGTCCTAGTCCCAGACTCAATCAATGGTTTATGGCTAAAGGATTTTATATCTGCAATCAATCCTTTGTATCACTTAGATAAGACTTCAAAGTTTAGCATGCTATTAGTTACTTACTGAGAATCTGTTGCGGCAAGGAATCTCTCAACCTCCAGGAGTAACCGTGAGAGGTGTCCCTACTCAAGGGGTGATCCTGGTGTGCAGCCCGCTGCCATGCAGGAGAGCTCAAAGGGCTCTTGGGCTGCTCACTATTTATGGAGTAAGATGACTGACTCATAGTCATGTTCACATACCAACTGCACATGTTAGTTTCTTCCAAACTTGGCTTGAGTTGGACATTGACCAGCACTGTGGTTAGGTGGGCACATTGCTCAAATTAGCCCTTGGCTGTTGTGTCATCTTCTGTCTCTGAATTCACTTTGAGCCAGTTGCAGCCATCATGACCAGATGCATCCATTACCACCGCCATGGTGGTTGTCACTTGAGCAGGGTTATGGGAAATAAAGGTCAGGTTGGAGCAGGGGTGGGGGGAGGAGGGAGACCGCATTGTCACAAGTGCTTTTGTAACTAAGAAAGAAAAAAAAAAAAAAAAAAAACATGACCTCTACCTGAAAGGCTGCCTGCTGATTCCAGGTAGCAGCCAGATCTCAGTGCCTGGACAAATATATTCTCTTTCAAGTGATTGTCTCTGAGAAAGGACAAAGTGCTCTAACTCTTTAACAGCATATATATATTACATATATATATAAAAATAACCCCCTGATAGAGGAGAACAATCAGCTATTATTTTCCAGGTACCAGCACTTCATGCATGGCAGAATTCTGGTCACCTCCTCTCTTTCAGACAAGACAGAGCAGTTAACCTAGTATTTGCAGAAGTGTGTTTACCTCTTCACTCTCTTCATAGGCCTTCTGATATTGTAGATCTTGGTACAGTCATCTAAAACACACAGCTACAACCACACACTATGCCCCTGGCATATTTCCTGGCTGCTGAATTCTGTTTTCCCTCATGAACTGCAATCAGCATTCAAGGATTTGCTGCTGAGAATACAGAGTTCCTTGGGCTTTGTATTGATGGCACAAGTGCTTCCCTTTCTCAAGTACTTCCCCATCTTTCAAAGCCTCCAAATTCTCCCCAAGAAAGAGATGCACATAAAGGTACAGTTCAATTCCTCAGTTCCATTCCTAATGCTGTTCTTACTGGGAGCCTTTCCTCACCTGGAGCTACACTGGAAAATGTAGCTCTGCTGCTACTAGAAATCAGTTATTGCACCTTTTTTCTTTACCCACCAGCCCCAGTAACAACTTGGCTCCTTTAGAGGTGCATCAGAATAGCTCCTCTCCTACTAATTGCGGTGTCTCTTCTCAACCTTCCCTTTGGGAGCTGCACTGGGTCTGGCTGTGGTGGAGTTCACAGCAGCCCATACGGTGATGCGCTCCACAGCCACAGCTCAAGGCACTGCACTGAGGTGGCAGGATCCCCAGGAGGCATGGGTTTGTATCCCACTCCTGAAAGGCTTCTCTCTCTTGACCCCTTTTCCCGTGGATCCAAGGTGCCAGGCTTCCAGATCCACACAGTACCGGGTGCCAGTGGACACCAGTGACAAGGCCCCCTAATGCTGTATGGGTTTGGGGGATAGAGAGCTGTGCTGGACCTGCTGGGCCTCTAACACAAACTGGAGTCAGATGCAGCCAAGCAGTATGTCACAACTGACATTTCCAGTGCTCTACACTGCAGCCGTGGAAGGTGATCTCACGTGGAGCCTCTGACAGAAAACACCACAAGAAAAACAAAGCCAACCTCTAGAGCTTTTAAACCAGGAGTATTCGGGATCTCAGGCCAACTACAACCCAAATGAAAGAAAAAAAAAAAAAAAAGTGATACTAGCACTATAGGAGGGGGTTCAAGATGCTTCAGAAGTTGTTGAAGCACAGCTCTTCTGGGCATCTTGACTGCTGTGCTGCACTGGATGTTCAAAGGGAGGGTTCCCTCTACACATCATGTGACTGACACTACGTGGAATACATGGGTAGCATTGATTACACAAGGAGCTCAGATAGGGAATTCCAAACACTCAGGAATCCTGGAAGAGATCATGGACTGGATAGAAGGCAGAGATTTTGAAGCATCGCTGAAGAAGGTGACTCATGCCAAAGAGGCACCAGCCTAAAATGTGTTATCTGAAAGTCAAGCATATCCTGGGCTCCCTCAAAAGCAGCATGACCAGCAGGTCAAAGGAGGTGATTCTGCCCCTCTGCTCCGCTCTAATGAAACCCTACCTGGAGTACTGCATCCAGCTCTGGGAGATCCCAGTATAAATAAAGCCCCTACATAGTGTGGGAGGAGGTAAGGTCTCCATAGTGGACATAGGGAAATGTCTGGGAAAGGTAGTGTGGGTTGCCTCTTCTGCAGAAACAGGAAAATCCATTCACAGGATTGTCTTCATTCAAGGATGTGGGTGCATTTGGTGGGTAATGAGGAAGGGTGGGAAAATCTAGTCTATACCTCAAGGAAATTTAACTGTGGGGGGAAATAATGCATGATTTGAACTGTCTAGGAAGCACCACAGCAGGAACCACTTGAACCGACAGGTCCTCACAAGGAACCAGAAGAGTTGGTGACCCAACTCAAGCTGGTCTTAGCACCCAACAATCCAACACACTGCTTCTCCTGTCCTGAGTGACCACCTTGACAGATGGGGCCCAAGTCATGAATTGTTCTTATGGTCATTTGAGAAGGCAGGAACACAGTTTGTGGGAGTAATATGTGAATGTTAAGGGACAGGTGATAGTGGTTACTGTGGATGTATAAACCTGACTGTTGGATGTAAAGATGGTTTAACTATATGGTATTAGTTGTTAGTATTGGTAAGAGGGAACTTTGGGAATGAGAAAGAGACAGAATGGAAAGGAAAAATAAATGTATGAGATAGAAGGATGAACTATTGGAATAGGGTGTGGGTTAAGTAAGTGGGTAAGTCAGTAGGCTGGGAGTGGTCAAGAGGCTGGGAGGGGACACAGTTGGGACAGCTGACATGAATTGACCAAAGGGATATTCATAGAATCATAGAACCATAGAATGGTTTGGGTTGGAAGAGACCTCAAAGATCATCCAGCCCCCATACCGTATAACATCATTCTCAGCAATAAATCTCAAGGAAAGGAGGAGGAAAGGGGGGCATTTGTGGTTATGGTATTTGTCTTCCCAAGCAAATCATTGCATGTGCTGAGGCCCTGCTTCGCTGGAAGTGGCTGGACATGTGCCTGCCAATGGGAAGTAGTGAATGAATTTTTCTTTTTGTTTTGCTTGTGCACACATCTTTTCCTTTCCCTGTTAAACTGTCATCTCTATCCATAAGTCATCTCACCTTCCTTCTGTTTTCCTCCCATCCCATGGGACTGAGGATTAAAAGAGGTTTTGGGTGAGTGTTTGGCTGCTGGCTAGAGTCAACCCACCATAGGAACAGTAGTACAAATAGTCTGGTCTGGCCCCTTGTGACCTCAGTATATTCATGCTCAGGAGAGATGCTGAAGCCAGATTACTAAGCAACAAGAATCTTTACTTCTTGAACTTAATGGTCAGATAAACCAGTTTTCTTCTGTCAAGATTTTGACCCAAGCAAGGCACAGTAGCTGTTCTATATCAATATCAAACAGCCACCCCAAGTTAGTAACATAAAAGTACATAAAATGTACTCAAAATACAGAAGCCTCATGGGAGTATTTAATTTCAAAGAGAGGAGAATGAGAAGGGTACACAGAAGGGAGTTCAATGGACTGGCAGAGGCACAAAATGCATATAGGAGGCCAAATTTATGCAATTCTTTACAGATTGCACATTAAAGGCTCAGAATGCATTGCCCATGAGAAAAGATTACCATCTGACCACAGTAAAAGCCAACAGTATTAAATAGCAGAGTAAATGCTGCCATTAGTGATAAAAAGGTATCTTTAAAACAAATGTCTAAATGAGAAAAATAAAAAACAGCTTAAATTCTAAGATGTTGCCTGTAAAACCTTATCAGATGGGTCAAAAAGACTTGTCAAAGGACTAAAAAAATCAAAAATACTAACTTTTCAAACAACGATATCTTGAAGGCTGCCAGAGAACAAGCCAGATTGAAAAGTCCTACTTATATCTAAAAGGAGCACTCAAGGAGGATGAATCTGAAGGAGAAAAGCTAAATTAACTCTTCCCCGTGGTGTTCCTCCTGTAGGAGCCATGGGATTTGCTGACATCAGAGCCCTTCCTCATGGGGATGAGCATAGATACATAGATATATTGGAGAAAAGTAAGGTCCAGAATGGCTTTTTAAGGGAAAGAGATGTTTCAAAGGGCTATTGATGCTCTGTTAAGAGATTAGTGAGCATGTGGAGAGGAGTAACACAGTTATAACCTGTACCTGAATTTCTCAAAAGCTTGTGCACTAAAAGCTCTTAAAGATATTAAATTGTCATGGAAGAAGAGAGAGGGGGACAGCTAATTAATAATTGTTACTTTAAAAGCTGAGCAGTCAAAAATTGTGGCTGGTCAGTTTTTATAGTGGAAAGAGGTTATCCCACAGGAAGTAAGTTTCAGGGCCAGAGCCAGCTCTGTTCACCATACATTCATAAATGAACTGTAAAAGTCTGTTCATTACTAATAACGTAATGAATCTCTTTTAGTGAGGTGGCAAATTTTCAGCTGGTAGAAAAGCGTTCAGGAAAATCAAACCAAAAACTGACCTCAAAGACTTGCAGAAAGCTCTCATGATGCTGAGTGATGGGGTAACAAATGGCAGAAGAGATTCAATGTCAATAAATGCAAAGTAATGCACATGGCAAAATAACAATCCTAACTATACATATGCAATGATGGGCTCTACATTAACAATTCATGAAAGAGGTCTCAGAATAACTCTGGATAATTTCCTGAAATGTCAGCTCAATGTTCAATAGTCAGAAAGACAAAAAGATGGTTAGGAATAGGAGGAAGAGAACAAAAACAAGCACAAAACACCACTAAGGCATAGCACAAAACCACCATTCACCCACAGCTTTCCCTACCATTCCATCCCAAAATGAATGGGGCAGACCCAGGAGAGGCACAGAGCTGTTGGGAGGTGCTGACACCGGAGACCATCAGCCACGTCTTGAAGAACAGGTCTTTGCTGGATGCCTGGGCCATCCCAGCTGAGATTCTCCTTTCTGCTTCCTGTGACAAACAAACTCATCTGCTATGCTCAAAGCAAGGGCAAAACAGTTAAAACATTGAACTGCAAAGCCATTGCTTGTGTTTTTAGTGCCCTCAGGAGCTGTACAGTAAAAGATAAATCATCCACCAGAAATTTAAGTAATCAAGAGTCACTTTCACTTGGTGAACTTGCTATTCTCATTTTGTCTTTCATAATCTTTCATGTTGAGACTGAAGAAAAAAGAGACAAAGAAAAGTCCTAATATGAATTGCAAGTTAATGGGAGAGGGGGACAAGATAGGAATAACATTTGTGTGCTGTAGATATACTTATACATATAAGTGTAAAGCCTTTTCTAGTTGTAACTTATTTAATGTTTAAATTGTATCCTGTCATCCTTGAAGTAGCTCTGAAGTTATCTGCCAGGAATATGTTAGTCTTCTACCTTTAATCTCCTTGCAAAATATTAGTGATTGAGTGGCAGAAAAGACTTGGAGCAACATAATCGTAACCTGAAGTTGTTTTTTAGCTGAATAAACACGGTAGTAGAAGGCAAACTGGAAAGCTGATCTTAAAAAAAGATCTCAGCCAAAGAATAAGTACCTGGGTGCTCCATAAAAATTACAAAACTTACAACTACATGAGCTAGACCAATAAGGAAAGTACCTGTGGCTGAGGTCTGTAAATCCTGTTAGTGGAGATAGCAGTGTTGGTAGGAATGGCCAATGGACATAGAGAGGAGGATCACGGAACTGCCTCCATCAGCATTCAGGAAAGTAAAGCCAGAGGCAGAGAGGAAAAGGACTAATACTGTTGCTTCATTAAATGGCAACAATTTAGCTTTCCTGTTCACAAATGCATTTCTTTTCCGCTTCCTTTCTCCCTTCTGGTCACACCTGAAATGCTGGCTATTTTGATACTGAAAATAAGAGGACCGAAAACATTTATAATTTCCGCATAGCTGTCAGCTTTATCACTGCAGATTAATCTTTGTGCATCTGAACGGTCTTTGTGTGCTTACAATTCAGGTAGCCCAGTACTGCTGCACAATTTCTGTGTTTACCTAGTCCACAGGTTTGCATAACCCTTCAAGAAAAAAAATTAAAAATTCTCGTCTGGAGACTGAGCAAATAACCTACCCTTAAATATGAGAACATTAGCACTGTATTCATTTCCACATGACATTTAAAACTGTAATCCATGCTGTGCGGTGTCTGGGGGATCCTCCTTTCCCAGTGACTCATTTTACTTCCTGCTTGGCCTCTGAATCTAATTGACTCTTCTAGCTAATTTCATTTGGATTGTCATTATGATTATGACATTTAACAAGACTCCTTTTATGTTTAATACATTTAAATAGTAAATTAAAATAAGAGTTAGCCACTACTGACATTTGCAGAATGTAGATATTTGCAGGGTTTTTTTTCCATGCATTAGGAATTCAGATGATTGGAGAAGAGCTTTTGTCAGGGGGGAAAGTAGCTTTGTCAGGTTTTGGGGGGTTTTTTGATTCATTTCTTATTTACTTTCTCTCTGTAAAGAACTTACAGGCAAGGCATGAGTCTAAAGCTGAGATGACCCACATACAATTTGTTGATCTCATTAATCACTGAATTAAGTGATTGAATCTATTTGATTGCAATTACAGGCTCTCCTTCTCTCTCATTAATCATGGCAATAAGACCCTGATTTTCAAACGTATGTGGGTGACTAACTTTTTCTGAAATCAGTGGCAAGACTCTTCTCCTATGTAATTTATTTTACCAACTTTAAGTCGCCGATTTGTTTTCACACAATTCACATATAACCCACCAGACACAGAGTTTTAGCGATGGCTTACTGACTCTGCACAGTTAAAGAAATCCGAGGATTTATGTGTGTGTATAGATGAGAGGCTGATACAGAGAGAATAACTACACAAAACAGAGGTCCTAAAATTGCTTCCTCTCAGGAATAACATTTTGACTGCTAGATAAATTACACTGTGTTTGCACTTTTGTGGAGCAATCATGACATCCAGTGGGCATCCCCCTTACTGCAAGGCACCACTACCTTGTCTTCACAACAGCAGGACAGGTGATGGGTCATGAGTGGAAAATACCAAGAAAATCTCCAGAGAAAGAACATTTTCATTTCTTTATTTCTTTCTTTTTTCTTTTTTTTTTTTAACACTTTCCAAGTATTCCTTAGATACATTTCTCATTATTAGTCTTGCTGATTGCATTAAGTGTTAAACACTATTTCAAGCTCCTAGGATCCCGGCACAGAAAGCAGCCGGCATGCTGAGCCCCACAGACCAGTAGTTTTGCCACAAGCTTGGGGTAAAGGGCAGTCAGTGCTGCTGAGAAGCAAACCAAGCACCACAGGGCTGTCACAAGTGGCCCGTGATGTTATAGTGTGCCGTGAGCTGGCTCTAATAGCTGCTGACTTTGTACTGGGTATTTCTCATCTTTCACTAAACTACTTCACTGAACTCGCCAGCATCAGTACAGGGGCAAGAAAAAGAAGAGGGTTTTGCCTCCTGCTCGGGACAGAGGGCCACCGTCTCTATGGGAGCAAAGATTGGGAGCATCGCGCATCATAATGAGGAATCTTGTGGCTGGTATTGCTATAGCAGAGGGATGTATTAAGCTGGGTACAAGTGAGCTGATGAATTTAAAGGCCTTTAAACTTTTCTTCTGCAATTTGCACCACCATTTAACATGTGAACACATTTGCCCATCCGTTGCTGCTGCTCCATCCATCACTTCCTATTCTTTTCCTGTCCGAAAGTTCACATTTGCTATTCTTGTGTTATTGCCACCTATCCAGCAACACTCGGGTGTCTGCAGTGTGCTGGCCATTCTGCAACAGATTCTTCCTCAGAGAGAAAGACAGACATCTCACTCCTCAGTTTTTGCATTATTATTTTGGTGAGGATCAGGTCCAGAGCAAAGCACCAGACTCAGCTTGAGCCCGCCGGCCCCGCAGCCAGACTGACTCCCTTTGAAGTGACTAAGGCTGTGCTGGGTAGTTATCACTTACATAGTCATCGTCTGGTTTCAGCTTTAATGCTGAAGGCAAAGGGACTGAGCACGCCTCGCAGATATAGGTCAAAAGAAATTCCCAGGCTCAACCCAGCTGACTATTCAGGGGTGGATTTGACTCATTTTTCTACCTGGCAGATGTCCAATTTGACTGCACTGTACTGGTTTCCATTCAAAAGGTTATCTTCCCAATTGATCATAGGCACTTCATTAAAAATATTGTAGCTTAAACCCTGAAGAAACTGCTGTGCCCAGCGGGGAGATGTTGGTCGGAATCACTGAGCATCGGCTCCAGCTAATCCCTGCAGACAAACCTGCCTACTGGATCCTGCTTAATTGGGAGGACAAGCAAGTCTTAAAAGGGAGAGGAACGGTGCCTTAGCAGAGGCAGAACATGTGAAGCCCATTTCTTTCTCCTGACCTGCTCCATTTCACCGTGTCCAGCAGTGGAAGCCCAAAGGCCACGCGAGCAGCCGCCGATATGCCACACACACGTACGTCGCTCCCGCATCGCAGCCCGGAGACACGCGCTCCGGCTCACGGATGCGCTGCGCCCGTAAGGTGAATGATAGTGCTAACTAAAACGTAAACTCAGGGTTGTCATTTCATTAGTAACTAAGCAGCGATGGCAAGAGACACCATGTCTCCTCTCCATTCACACCGGATTAAATGACTGCGCACCTTCCCAGTGCACAGCATTACTCTAAAGCCGTTTAGAAGAAAATGAGGGTAACCTTTTCTTCAGCCTGCCAAGGGACTATGTAACCTTGTAATTATCCAGCTTTAGATAGAGGAGATACATTGTAATTGTGTACAAAAGAGGTCACAGGTTTATGCATTCTCTGACAGACTGCGGGAAGAGAACTATGGCAAAACCTCTCCAGCAGACCTTTTTAATTTATTTTCACCAAGTGCATTAAGTTTTAATGTCAACTTTCTGACCCGTATGTTAGCATATTTATGAACATGTGATTAACTGGTACCACAGCAGAAAGCCCAAAGTGTCAAAAATTGTTTGGTTTTAATTGATTTTGTCTCTCTTTTATAAAAAATCAATATTGTGCAAAGAAAAAAAAACCCACAGATTATAGAGTTTAGAAGGAAGTCAAACTTAGATGAACTCAAATCAGTGACCGACACTCAATAAAACCAGAGTGTGGTTAAAAATCTATCAGCTGCCCTGTCAGTAATGCAATGGTGTTATTTTTGTTTTACAGACCCAGTCATGGAGCAAGACGTACCGCACAAATACAAAGCAAAAAAGGTGTCCTCCCTGCCCCTCAGAGCAGACACCAGAATAACATGACAAAGAGACCACACTTGTCATGTGGTGAGTGGGATCACTCCGGGCAAAATATCCTCTGTGCTAGCCGCCGTCAAGTTTTGGGAGGTACCCAGCAGGTGGGAGTGTTAGAGGGGAGCTGGAGGCACGTGCTGTGGTGGCCTGAGATGACTCGTGAGAAGTCAGTGTTTCTCCCGGGCTCACCACCTTCAGAGTGAGTTTCTGCTGGTGTACCAAGAAACAACGCACTGTAAGATCACAATTTAACCTCTGGCTGCACCACAGATGAAACAGACTTTGGTGATTCCCTTCCAGTCCATAGCGAAGACTTGCCTTACCTGTTAAGACAGAATATTTCATATTCCCCAAGAAAAAAACAAGCCCTTCCTTTGCTAAATGTGCCAGTTGTAACTGCAGAGGATACCTGCTGACATGGCCCTGCCTGAGACTATATCCCAAGAGCACCCTCATCTCAACCTATAGGGGACTTGGGGAGAGGAAAGAAGACTCTCAGTCTTCCTGCTGAAGGAGTTTGGACACTCATAACTGCAGATTCACAGGGCCAAACAAAGGGAGAGCAAGGGAAACTCAGTGGTTAAAGATCTTATTCATTGTGTTGTCCCAAAAGTGGGATCATTACCCGGTGTGCAGTACGCCGATATACACACAGAACAGAGGTATTTTATTTATTTTATGTCTGCACAGAGATGGGTGCTAGGTGGTAACTGCACAAAGCTAGCACACCACACAGAATCTACTACATATTTATCTTGTTACAGGACTAGAAAAACCCGCCTAAAGTTACGCTAATTGGTTATTAATTACTACATCATCTACTATTGGTCAAGCATCTTTAAATTAGCAGGCATGCTCCTTGAGGGTTTGGGAGGTGTAGCTTGCATAGTCCTTTAATTGGGTAGGTGATGGTAAACCTGCCCACCCCCCCCAGCCACCTTTCCCATCTCCTGGTTACTGGCGATTCTTGTTGACTTCAGGCCTCTGGCAATCGCCCAGCTCTCAGCGCCTTCTGGGGCAGGATGTTTCCTCTTTATCAGTTTTTCAGCTCTCCTTCACGGATACTCTTCAGCAAAGCATGCTTTTTATCAGTCTTTTGGCTCTTCTTCAAAGGTATAGTTGTCAGCAAAGCCAGTAGTGCATTTAACCCTACATTAAACAGTGTCTAAGCACTAACCCAAATGCATTTCTGTCCCTGTAAAGTGGAAAATTCTACTTTATGGATATCAATTGTGGGTTTGTATGAAGCAGCCACTGCTTAAAATAACTGAGCAGGCATCAGTAGAGATCCTGAGAGGTACATCTATCTACTGGGCAATTTTTAACAAAAAACTTATCATTTCAGGACAGAGATGTGACCACTGACATTAAAGTGATCCAGAGGCTTCATAATGACTCCAAGTGTCGTGATTCAGCCCCAGCTGGTAGCTGAGCACCACGTGGCCACTCACTCACTCCTCTCCCTGCAGTGGGATGGGGAGGAGAATTGGAAGAAAGAGGTAAAACTCGTGGGTTGGGATAAGCACAGTTTATTGGGATATGACCAGTTTACTGGGACAGCAAAGGAAGAGGAAAATAACAGCAATACTTAAAACAGAGTGTACAAAGTGGGTGATACACAATGCAATTTGCTCACCACTGGAAACCCAGGCAGCGACTCCTCATCCCCAACCAGCTCCCCCTTTATAAAATGAGCATGATGTCATGGTATCTAATATCCCTTTGGCTAGTTTGGGTCACTTGTCCTGGCTGTGTCCACTCCCAGCTTCTTGTGAAAATTAACTCTATCCCAGCCAAAAACCAGGGCACCAAGTTTTAAGGAGGTGTCCAGTTGAGAATAGCAGTCACCCTTAAATTAAGTCTAAATTCTTCACCTACACAAGAAGGTGCACCAGAGGTCCAGTGCTACCTGTGAGACCAACAAGTGCTTGCAGCAATGTAAGGCTAAGGACCAACTCCAAACCATGTGAAGGGAAGAGCAGACTTCGCTCGTACGCTCTTGTACATGCTATGTAGGAAATGGGTCTCCTCTGTGCTCATGTAAGCTGTTGTAGGCATTACTCTTAGCAGATACAGCAAAGGAGAAATACCTGAACACTTGGAAGGCTGTTGAATGTGTAACTGGAACACCAAGCATACTCAGCCAGAAAAGACGTGCCCCAGACAGATACAGAGAAGAATCCAGACCATGAACACTTCTGTAGGGGCAGAGTTTCAGCAAAAATCCCTCCCTGCTCTCAGTGCAAGTTGGGTGAGATGATAAAGTCTGGAGGCCATGGGGAGCAAGGGAAGGAGGGTCTGGACTAAAAGACAAACAAGGTTAGGACAGAAAAATCCCCTGTGGAGAAAAAAAATCTAATCGCATGATATGGTCCAGGCTCACCATGTGTCTCTCTTTTTCCTCTCCCCACAACATGATTTCTCTAGGAGCTGGGTTTTCAACCACCTTTTTTTATATTCCTAAGGCAACATTTTCCTGTTGGGGAAGGTGAGAGAGTAAGATGCACTAAACAGCATATACACAACTACCTCTCAGGTAAACGCCTCCTATAGAAATCATCAGGAGCAAAACAGCAGCTACTTTCCCCTTCTTTTTTCTCTCTCTCTCTCTCAAAAAAAAAACAAAAAAACCCAACCACCCAACATTAAATTCAGTGAGTGCTACAGTGGGTGCACTTCTTCCTTCTCATAAAGGCTACAAAGACCTTTCTGTCGTGTTTGCTTTGTGTGTGGTGGGGTGACTGGACAGCTGCAGGGAGGTGAATGTGTGCTGCCAGTTGCCCCCCGGGAGAAGAGGCCAGAGGGTTTTAAACAACATGTAAAGGGCATCTTTGCTTGCTTTTAAAACCTCCTGTATAACCTTCTACTCTGGACTGTCCAGCTGCCTCTCCTAAGCTCCAGAGGTCAATTAGGATTTAAACACACTTGAGGAAGACAGTCTGGTACACCGCCGTGCTCTGACTCTTGTGTTCTGACTTTGTGGGCAGAAGAGCTTTGCTCCTTTGCCAGGTCCGTGCAGTGGGCGCTCTCGGATGTTCCTCAGCTGGCATCAGCCATTTCCCACACCGATCTCGGAGATGTAGAAAAGCAAAACAGGCCTTACATTTCCAGCTCCAAAGCACCCTCGGTGAAGGGGCAAACATCTGATCTCCATGTTATTTGGAGAGCATGAATGCAGCACGCAAGAGTGAGCCTTCTCAGGAAAGTCTGGTGAGAAAGCATAAGTGCTGGTACGAGCCTAGCACAAAGGAAAGGGAATGAGTGGGGAAGACTGTCCAAAATTCCCTTTGTGCTTAATCACTAATCAGAAGGAAATTTCTCCAGCACAATTTTCTCAGTGGTTAGAGTAAACAGGATGGAGAAGGGTAAGTGATCATGATAGAGAGAGGCACAAAATGTATTATAGCTCAGATTGGTCTGGTTTTCAGTGAGGGAATTGGCCTTCTCCCTTCGCTTCTGCCCCCAAAACAATTTGGTCGTTTCAGGGGAGACAATTTTGCATTCCATTATCCTCCTGAGCCAGGGGAAAAAATGTAAAATTAATGCCTGAAAACGGAAGGTCTCACACAGGGCATTTGAGGGAGTGGGAAGATGAAGGGCAGGAGAAACAGGGCAACATTGTACTGCAGCTGGGTCTCAGCCAAACTTCGCTGCTTGTTACTTTTTTCGAGCCTCAGGGAGTTTGCTTTTCTGGCTTTATTGTCTAAACTGAATTGCAAAAAAATAGAGTCTTTAAAGTTTTATCTCCTCCTTTAATACTATTCACTCTGAAGTCTCTTTCCCACATATAAATTCTTAATTTTTTTCATGAGATCTTCTATTTAAAAATAAACAAACTATGTGAAATGGGGTTTTGCTTTTGACTTTAAGCATTTAAAATGCAAGCCAAGTCTGCTAAGGTCCTCTCTGTTAAAATATGGAAAGGGTTTCTACTTTTTTTCCAACAATTTAATAAAAGTTCCTCTACCCTGCTGGGTGCATTTGGAAGTAAAAATTATATAGAATATATTATTGATCATTCCTGGTGGAACACCAGCAATGATAAATCGTATGGAACTGTACAGTTCATTAGACATTGACAGGGCGAGGTACTGCCCTTCTGGAGCATGTGCTGCAGACAGCAAGCAGATGCATTATAAAATACCCTCTTTTTTATTTAACTCTTCAGAGACCCCTAAAACTCAAAAGAATTGCTTTCAGAAAAGTTTCACTTTCTTTTCGTTTGATCAGGCACTTGTAGTACACACACTGAAAACTAGGGGAAACTTTGCTTATGCAGGGAATCCACTGGAAAGGAAAGAGCTCCCTTTTCTGGAAAAACTGAATTGCCCTCTATCTGCCAGGACCATTCCCTTCCCATTTAAAACCCGTCTATACCAAAGCATTCAAAGAAATAATAGTTCGGTTTAGAAATTCAAAATCCCGATGCTAGCATTGAAAACAGAAAGTCACTGTTGGCTGTGATTATTTATACATCTAATGATGCCGTTGTCAGCATTACTGATGTCATTCACCAGTAATTGTTACTTGCTTTTCCTGCCACTACACAAATAGTAGAAGCAAGCACAGGCTCCCATACATCATTGCAGCATGTGACGCCCACAAACGGATTAATCAGCTCTCATTAGTTGCTAGGTAACAGTGCCTTGACCTGAGTGTCTGTTTAGCCAAGGAGGGACGGGGACGTGGGGAAGCTTCGCATGTGTGCTGCGCGGCCGGACGCACATTGTCACCGCATCTGCCGCCGGGCAAGCTGCACGGCTCATCCCCCTACAAGTTGTGCTACGCTGCTAAATAAATCAGAAAATGAGATGGCTGTTCACATCATGGCATTTCTTACAATTTCTTTCAACACATCTTTCCCTCCTTTCTGTCAGAAATGGTGGGACACAGGCATGGTCCAGTAGGGACGTTGCAAGGCTCCATGAGCAATAAGGTCACTCTTGGTTTTTCAGTTCAGGAGTTACTCTGGTTTCACCATATCTGGTATTCTCGGGTTTTAATTGCGCAGTTTTTGTTACTGATTTGTACCACATAGCCCTTCAAGATCCCAACCAGCATTGTAGAGATCATATATGTAGGTGAGAAACAGTCTCTGCTCTGACAAATTTACATCACAGACAAAAAATATAAAAAGTGAAAGAAATTAAGTGATATCCCCATTCTGCTTGGGTCAAGAGTAGGCAGTGAGGCACAAGGAAATGAAGAGATTTGTGTGGAGTCTTACGTTGAGCTGTAACAAAGCCAAGAACTGAGTTTCTGCTCCATTACTTTACCGTAGTCCAGAAGGAACATTCATGGTCACCATCTCCTGACTCAGAAGCTTGTTTTTAACACAGAGGCCCTTACACGCATTGCACATAGTCTTTGGAGCAGGAACTCCAGATGGAGTAATGGGCTGAGAACAATGTAATGGACTCTGATTTATTTTAGTAAAAAACACAAAAATTCTTGGGTAAATAAGTTGTTCAACTCAGGATTAAAGTCCAATCTACTGTATTAAAAAGATGTACTTCCACAAGTTTTATTAGAATGAATAAGGACATTAAAATTCAGCAAATAGATAACCACATCGAAAACTACTGCTCTCCTCTTTTTTTAAACTAAACAGACTTTAATTCAATAGTGACATCAAGATGTCATTAAAATTGCATCAGGAAATTAATGGAGGAACATTAATAATAGGTTAAACCACCAATTAGTCAAATCACCAAATTAATGCAGCAGGAGATTGAATCATGAGATTAAAATAACAAAGAATCTTTACTTACCAATTCTTCAGACTGAAGGGAAGTAGCATGTTTACTTTAGCTTAAACCTGCAACTAAAAGATTTTACCCAAGGCAATAAAAGTAATTAATTTGGTCTTAAGGAGTTACAGAAATCAAATTGTGGTTTATTTTGAGTGATGACTTAGTGCTAATCCAAGAGTTTTCCTTAAAGCTCACCACTGTCACGATGACAAATATTTCTTTTTCCTATCCACATTCTCAAGATGTAGATTTACCAGCTTATTTAAAAAAGATAAAGTTTAACAAAAGTAAATAATTTTTTTAAATCTTGTGTCCCTTTTGCTAACCCAGGAAAATACCTCAGTGAAGTATACCATGCTAAATCCAAAATTTGTTTTTGAACAACTTCCTTACGTGCACTTTACAGAGAGGGACCAAAGGCAGTCAACCCATGCCCTAACACGCAAAAGACAGATTTCTTTTGAAAAGCAGCATAGAAAAGGAAGAGAAAAAAAGATAAAACATGATGGGTTGAAACTATCCTGTTTTCTGATATGCACCAAGGGGAAACACAGCTCAGAGATACGACTTGCAGTTAGAAGGAACTGAAGAAGAAACATTTGGGGCTGATGCGCTCCGACAGCAGGAGTCCAGTCAAACTGCTGGCTGCTTGCAGTCTTCACTGGCTCCCTCCTGCTCTACCTGCACAAGTGCCACGGATACCCCTGCACATGCCTCTGCCAGGCCAAAGACTTTGTGGGCCTTGTACTTCTTCACCCTCTTTGTCGACGTGCCGCCCTCTCTGCGCTGGGGACAGCCCGCTGGCTGCAAACGGCTCAACTTGGCTGAAGGTGAACAGGCTTCAGTGCGTGGGCCACCACAAAATGGCTGTCCAAGGCACCTGCTGTCTGGCAACATCTGCCCTTGCAGTTCCAGGCAATAAATCAGTTTCCCAGACCACAAAGTCAGAGTGACAGTCCCCTGACCCTTCTCTCAGGTAGCGGCGAGGTGATGCCATATGGCACCAGCATCTGGTCACCAGCCTGTGTGCATCACACGAGTGGCTGGGGCCCTGGTGGCATTCATGAAATGGCATCATTTGTCTGAGAGAGTTCATCAGGACATTCCTCAGCCCACAAAATAAGAGAACTGGGAAATGTGACCATATCTGTGCAAATGGTTAAATCTGGCTCCTAGTGACTTCAACAAAAAAGTGAAAAACATCTTTGATGTAAATACCGGCTGAAAGTTTCTGAAGAGAAAGTTTCACCAAATCACACCAGGAGACCACTAGGCAAACTGAAGTTTTGTTGAACTGTTTTCTCAGAACAGCCATTTCTGCAGTGTACCCACCATCTGTAGCAGTCATAGCGAGTTTGAAAAGGTATGACAAGGATAATTTCTGATTCACCATTTTCACATAACTCGTTTCGATTTTCCTTTTTTCCTACAGGCAGAATCACCTGATGGGTCTTTCTGTGACTATTTTGCAAACCGACGGCAGTTTTTAATCACCATCAGTACAAACTACAAGGAGCACAATTGCTTTAGAAAGAATGAAGCTTTCAGGGTGGGTTTGTTTGTTTTCTTTCTATAAATCAGATATAGCTTTGATCTTGGTAATACATAGGCAACTGATCAAATGAATTAATAGAGAACAAATACTCCATTGCTGTACAGAACTATTTACTAATGGGATTTTTAAGATGCTGGAAGACTTTACTTCAATGGACAAAGATAAGATTAAACAGATTTGATTTAGAGAAGGGAGTTAGAGAAAAGCAGAAGGAGAAAGGTTTAAATTTTTTTGGTGTGCTTAAAAATAAGGATAAAAGTCTAGTTCATTATCTCCTTAATATAAAAGTCTGGGAAAACAAGAAGCTAGATTGGGGAAACTAAATCCAGCTAGCTCTTTTTTGTTTTTCAGGATGCCCTAACAATAATGCAGCAGGGTGAAAAGATCAGGACCACTTTATACACATTGTGCTAATTACTGCAAGTACTTAAAGTTGTAATTAGCTTATTATACTGCAGAGAACCTAACATGGCATGTCTTTCAAAAAAAATTTCTCTCCAGATCATTAGTGGGAAAGCTAACAACATCTGCTTCAAATAAAATCAACCAATTAGCGCAGGCAACTTCGCATAGTTTGCAATCAGAGAATTATATTGTGCCAAGTGCTAATTTCAATGTGAATTCTATCTCCTCCTTATATCCCACGCTTATCTGCCAGCACAGCTGGTGTTTAACACCACTGACTTCAGTGAAGTCTCCAAAAACTTATGTTAATTTAAAGTAACCTAATCAGAAGTGTGCAATACAGACTGGGCTTGATCTCAGCTTAATTAAAACTGACCTTGTCATTTCACTGCATATAAAACACCAGTATCTCACCATTTATCACTCAGCTACAATAAATTTGCAGCTTATGTGAGAATCAAGGAAGACAAGCTCCATACCAAAGGAGCTATTTTCAGATACCAAAGCTTGATTTTAGCATACTGTAAAATGCCACTCGCTTGTGGCTGCCAGCAAATAATTCAAATAGTTCAAAAAACCCAAAATAATCTCCAAAACCTCCTTCCAAAATTCCCAAACAGGCCACCACTGCCAGACTTTCTCTTTTGGTTCAGTGTCAGAATCACACATCAAAAGCTGGCTATTGTCACTGACAGTAGATGTGAAAGACAGCTTGCTTTTTAAAATTTCTAGCTTTTTCCAGTTTTTATGTTAGTTTCCCAAGGAGATGACATGAAAAAGATGAACCTGAAAAAGAAACCAAAGGTTTTTGCAGGGAACTCAACATAGCAAAACATAGCAATCAGAAAATGACTTGTAAAGTAATTATTTTCTTTATTGCATTTTATGGTTTAAATCAGATAAAGACAGTTTAGTGTACTTGAGTGTGTTTATCAGTTACATTTGCTGTCAGGTGGAGGTGGTTGCCAAGGTCGAGCTTTAGACATTCAACATTATGTTTCCTATGGAGCTAACACTGGTGAGTAAGTTTGCAATGCGTGTTTTGATTCAATCTCTGAAGGACTTGCCCCTCACCCTTCAGCTGCCTGATGTTATTTGACTTCTCCTGGGACCCCCCAGCGGATCCCTGCAGTGATGCCTCCATGGGCCGCACATCAGAGCCTGCACACGAGCTTAGCTGCAGGGACGACTCCTAGCATAGACTTAGCTTATACCAGCAAAAAAGCTAAACCACTTTGCCACTTTGGTTGATATTGACTCACGTAGCAGAAAAAGTACTAATGGAAGCACTTTTCCTGTCAGGGTAACTGCATCAGTGCTGGGGAGACACATGACAGCTTGCCTCAGTGGAAGAGTAGTGACCAGCCATGTGTGCAGACGTAGCCTACTGCAAATGCAAGGTAAATTACACTAATTCAAATCTTTCACCAAGACCGCAGGCAATATAGCTGACCTCATGCTTACTGAAGGCAAAAGCAAGCACAGCCAACTCCCGAAGCTCAGCTGAGAGTCATTTGATCCAGTGTAGATGTCGTCAGTGTGTGCTGAAAACATCTGCAGGAGCAAGGTGCTCACTGTGGGGAGTGGAGAGAAAGGGGCACAACCAGAGCGCCGCTGCTCAAAGCAAAGACCAAAAACAAGCAAATGAACTGAACTCCAAAAATGCCTTCAATATGTAGGTGGAGTTTAGTATGACTGACTTGAATATGTCTGTCCATGCTGCAGATGACAAGGTGAGGTGAGATGTACCCAGGCCTTATGGTTGAGCAACTTGACTTGCCTGCCTCCAGCAACATAAAGCAGTTGCCAGAAACAAAGAGACAAACCAACCAACCAAGTCCACCCTTACCCCTAACTTCTCTGGCTCTAGCATGAAGGTTCCCAGTTAGATCTGGTCTAGTTTCCTAATCACTGCAGTTCAGTCTCCCCTGTCTATAAACTGCTCGCCCCATACCATGATCTTGTAGTTGGGCTATTTCCTGCTTAGCAGTTAATGTACTTGCAAGAAGTTAAAGACAATCTCTTCTGGTGTTACGTATGCAGCTTCTCATTTCATTTTTTGACTTTTCAGCATGCCCAGAATCAGCCCTTCCTCCTCCTCTCTCATATCATGTTGCTTTTGAAGTTGCCAGTTTAGCACTGAAAAAGGCAAGCAACCTACGTGACTATGCAAGAAGGATAGGGACTGTGTGAATAACCTTGTCATATGCAGCAATAGGAATAAATAATGAATAATAATCATGACCAAAGATACTGTGCTTCCTCTTGGTAGCATCACAATATTTCCTTCTCATCCTTCTACCTCCAAGACCCTGTGCGTCTGCTTGCGTATGAATGCAAATGTATATTTGTGTGTGAATGTATGCACACACAGGAAACAGGTATAATTTTATTACAGCATGTATCTGTTCTTATACATGTAAATTTATCATCTCAGGTATTCAATCTATAATAAAAGCTCCCTCTAGAACAATGACTCACACAAAGCAATTGAAAACATATCCAAGAGCTCTTTTGAGTGAGGCTGCATATTACACAGACAAGTCAAGTAGGTAACAGTTTATGACAAAACATAAATTAAATTGATCATCATGGACTCATTGTTAGGACTGTATCACTTAGAGAATAAAGCCAAGAACAATTCCTTCCCAAGTTAGACTTCACTGAATACTGTAGGTGGCAAGATAAAAGCAGAGAAACCTGGAAACCTACTTCTAACAAAGACTCTGCAAATACTCTCACAAGTTAAAGAAGCAATAAAAGAAGCTCCAAAAGTTACTTAATATGGCATACTGCAATATCAACGCTACATCCTAGTGAAGCCTTTTTATGAGGTCTACCTTTTATAAGCCTTGTATGGAAGGGCTGTGAAGCCCAATGCTCCCAGATTTAGCCAATTTTTAAGCCTTATTGATTAGAAAATGTTCTGAGGGGTTTGTTTGGTCTTAATTATGATTTAATAGATGCCTTCCTCTTCCTGTACACTATATAGTAATAGGTTTGAGCTAAAGAAGCCCAAAGGTGTTTGCTATCATTTACCTCCCTGCGCGGGACCATACCAAACATATTTCTACTCCTAGCCCAGAGGCAGTTGTTCAAAACTGAAGTAAAATGGCTGTGATTGGGTTTTAGAGTTAAAAAAAAATAGTTTGGCTCAAACCAACACCTCAGCCCATAATCAGGCACAAAAAAATTGTTTCAAAGCTTTTTATAGACTGCTAATTATTATTGTTTATTCATTACTTCTTGAGCAATGGCCGCGTAGTTGGTTTGCAGGAAGAGTGCACATCTAGGTGAGGTTATACTGTAGGCCAGGTAACCACATTAAGGGTGAGAGAAGCTTAAGAAGTGGCATGGATAAAAGCATGAAGAAATGAATTGGAGAAAGACAAAAGAAAATGTTTATGAAGGAAGTCAGAGTGGAGCAATGAGAGAAAGAGAAGCAGGAAGGGAGTGGTAGGAAATAGAACTGGAGATGGAAAAACAATAGTGGGGTGGAAGGAGGTAAGGGGAACAATACTACTCAGGCAAAAAAAGTTAAGGTAATTCTCATAGTTCAAAGAGCAGAGAATTAGCAAAATTAACAGGTTAAAAAAACCCAAAAAAACAATGTAAAAAAAACACCTACAGCTTTACCATTAACTTACTCACCTCATCCACAGTTATGACCTTTACCTTGTCAAGACTCTTGTACCCAGCAGAAAATCTGTTAACAGAAAGTCAAGTAAATTTTGCATTTTTCTTTTCAAATTTAATTGCTTCACACAGAGACTCAGCCATGATCCAGTTGCTGGAGCAAATCTGGACATTTAATCAGAGAAGTGGAAAACACCTTAAAGATCATATGAGAACTGATCCTGGAAGATAAAAATCATGGGCACAGAGGTCTCTTTCTGGCAAGAATAGGAAGAGGCATATGACTGAGGGAGTAAAATTCAGGCCAACCCTCAAAAACTGACAACACCACACGCATCTACCCATTACGCACCCTATTCTTCCTCTCCCCATATTTGCAAAGTTCAGCAAGCCAAGACATTTGTCTGGATTCTGATAAAAGGGAAAAAAAGCAGAATGTTGGCACTGGTAGAGCTGCCTCACCTCATGCCTCCTTGGTTTTTGCCTTCATATGGTGGACTGCAGAGGACAGAAACAACATCTTTCTAAATGCCTTGTTTCTACTGCTTTGAATGTGTAATGGAAGAGAGAAATTACTGCTAATCATATCTGTAATGATTATAGATATATTAATCCACATATTTTAAAGGATTAAAAAGCATATATCCCATTTCCAAAGTAAAAAGTACAACCCAGATGCAAATAAATCTAAATATTTTTATATAAACATACAGAGAGATTAAACATATTATACAGACTATGTATTTCCAGCAGGCATTGAAATCCTCTTCCTGCCTTTTAAGCAAGTAATAAAAGCACTATATCGTGCACCCTGCTTCTCTCTTCCTCTTCACTTCCCTTCCATATCATCTAACTACCAGGGAAAGAAATGGCATCGCCATCCTGTGCCCTCCCACTGAGTTTTTTGGGAAGCCTGATCCTAGGTCATGCATTCAGATAATACCTGCCAGTCTGGAACCACACAGAAGATAAGAGTCGAGTTCCCTTTTTTGTAGATCGCATCAAAGCCCACAGCTGAACTAGGTAATAGTACAGCATTTGTCAATTTTACCACTATTTCTAAACAGGTAACTTTTCACTGTCTCTTTTGAACATGAAACCCTCAAGTTTGTACAGCCTGGAAAAAGAAAGGACTTAGTGTTTCATTTGAATATCTGCAACAGACACTGACTCAAAACACTGTGTCTTTATGAAAGAATGGTTTTAATTTCTCAGAAACTGCTATTGTAGTCAACTGTGTCACATAACAGAGCATTACCAGAATGCTTCATTCTAAAATCAAGTGCTACATTTACTTGAACTATCTAGCCAGAAAATTAAGCCTATTACACAATTTTCAGAACAATAAAATTAAACTCTCTGTGAAATGTATATTGGCAAAACTGGCTACTTGCCAGTTAACACCAGTCGATTAATTGGCAAGTAATATTGTTGCACGGTATTAGGGAGTTTGGGCAGGAAACTATGTGAAGTTAGTCACAGAGACAGCGAGTATCCCTACATCAAGGGACTGCATTAGGTCCACTGTCCCACTACAGGGTTAGCCCCAAAGTATGACAGATACCACAGACCAGCACTACCCCCCAGCAATGTGTCCAACTGGTAGGAGACAAAAATGGGTTCCGAAGCTAAGAATTTCATAGAACCATAGAATTCCAGGTTGTGAGGGACCTCAAGGATCATCTGGTCCAAACTTTCTTGGCAAAAGCTCTGTCTAGACAAAAGCACCACCTGAACAAGATGGCCCAGCACCCCATCCAGCCAAATCTTAAAAGTGTCCAATGTTGGGGAATCTATCACTTCCCTGGGGAGATTATTCCAATGCCTGATTGTTCTTATTGTGAAAAACTTTCCTCTAGAATCCACTTGGGATCTCCCCAGGAGTAACTTGCACCCATTACCTGTCTTTTCCATATGAGCTTGGGTCCTTCTTTAACAGATACTGAAGTGGCACAGGGACGATGACACTGAACCTGGTCCATGTACTGGGCTTAGGCATGAATTCTTGCTCCTGCCATCACGCAGTTTGTCTCGGTGAACACTTTTATCCTCAGTATGGATGCTAACTGGTGCACCAGCCGGCTTGGTCATCTGAGATGGCTGCCCTATCCTTTTAAGATGCACACTTTTAAAGAAAAGGACCTCATCACAAGTTTTGAGAAGCACTGCTCTAGGATAACAATCATTCTGAGAAACCAGACTCCTCTGCCAGCTGCAGGACCTTCTGCAGGATCTTCATGAGACCTTAACTTTGAAAGTGGTCTGGGTACCCCTGGATCCCACTGAGGCCAGGGAAAACTGAGGGTGCACAGTGCTATGCACTGAGCATCAAGCAAAGTAACAGAATTATTTGTATTGCTGTTTTGATTGATTTCTTAACTAATTAACATACAACCATAATAAATGCACTTTAATAACAACCACCAGGAGAAATAAAAGGAGCCATGCCTTGACAGGACCAAACTGAATGGGGTCACACTTTAATTACTCAGGCTTTAAAATATATATTCGTACTAGAGTGGAGTGGGTCAAGATCCTGGGTCCAGTTCTTTCCACCCCTTTTTCTCCTACAGCTGCCAGTGGAAATCATTCATGTGAAAGCCAGTGGCCACTAGGTCAGTTCTAATCTTTAGGTGATCAGTTCACCCAGCGTGCTCAAACATCAGCTCTTACAGGGATATCACAGTCATCCCAAACCAATTATTTTTCTTGATGAGACTTCTTTCAACATCCCTTCTCATCCTGATGAGAATCCACTCAGCTTCACTTTCTAGAGGTAGTCTTCAAATATTATTTAAAATATTTTAAAACTATAAAAGGAAAAAAATCTTAAGTAATATGAATGTTAATGCAGTGGGGGGAGGGAGGGAGAGAATGGGTAGCACTTCCATGTCTTTTCCTCTGATTTCACATCCTAAACCTTTTGATTGAAAAATTCAAGATCATTTGTTGGTCTTGGCAAGGACTGAAGCATTCTTTATTCTGTTACAGAAGTGCAAAAGCATCACAGGCAAAGAATTAGCTTAAATTGTGAACACTAACAGGAGGCAGATTGAGGTGTGTGTTGCAGGAGGAGGTGAATGTCTGAAACTGAACTTTTGAATTGTCAAGCAGAAACTTGCTAAGTGCTTGCTGCAACCAGTAGGGACTAATCACAACCCTTGATAACACCTAGACTAAACAGAATTGGCATGTTCTAACTCCTCCCACTCATAAAAGAGAAATGAGGTGGACCCACCAGTTAAAGGGATGATTACACACTGTGCTTCTGCACATAGACTTCAAATTTGGGGAAAACAAGGCCTTGGTTTTCCAGGAAAAAAGTGCCCCCCAAAAAAAAAAAAAAAAGGTAGGATTAATGAAAAGAAGGCGTGGTTTCAGAGAAAAGAAGGAGGTCCAGAAAGAAGAAGATGAAGATCTTGAGTGGGGGAAAAACTTGGAGAGTGATCTTGGAGATCAGAGAGGTGCAGGGAAATGAATGCTGGGGATGGCCAGGGACCTTTGGCAGAGACAACTCAGACCAGTAACTGTGAACAGCATCCCAGCACAAATCAGCACGAATTTTGCCCAACCTTCCTGAACCAGCAGCAACCTCCCTGCCAGTGGACATAGCGCTGTGGGGAGAAGCAAGTGAGTGAGTGTGTGAGAAAATCAGGTGAGGTAAAAGTTCATTTATTCTTTACTAAACCCCAGGATCTCCATCTTACACGTGGCAAAATCTTAGCCAAAGTTCATAGCAAATGCACATGATTCCATGCAATGATGTTGGCTCTGCAGGTCTCCATATCACATCCTTGCAGAGTCCTGAACACAGCAAGGGTTTCATTCCTGAGCAGCGCTGTCATACTGTAAAAAAAGCCAATGCACCACCATGTCTCCTCAGTAGCAAGGAGACCATAAAGCTCAGTGTTGTTCAGGAGTTACTTAGTGTGCTGCATGCCTTCAGTTCACCAGACTTATTTCATATGAACTAGTTTTATATGCATTAGGCTTCAGCTTAATCTTGGCATGTGCCTATGAGCCACATGTTTTAGTTTATACAGCTTAGCTTATATATAATAGTTGGTATTTTGCTTATATGGTTTTGATTTCTACATCCAAACTTCATTTTTCAGCTGTGTGAAAACTAGGATGTCTTGGTTCCCCAACAAAGTTTTTCACTCTCTCCCTCCTTTAGAGAGTTTCTTACTTTTTTATTCCATGACTGAATTCAAATGGCTCTATGTCTTGTGATAACATGAAGTTAGATTGGCAATGCTCACAGCTTTATAGAAATGCATCATTGATATTCAAGTATCATGACATATTGAAAAGCTTGATGGAAATTATCAGACCTATCAACTTTCAGTTCAATAACACAACCTGAAACTGTTCTGCAATGTGATATTGGAGTCTATGTATAAAAGGGATGGAAGAAGTCTAAACCCATAGAGTCTATTCATATAAATACAACTCAGTACAAGTTGAGCTCTAGAACATAACTGTTAAAATTGAGCTTCAGTCAGTTGCTGGCACATGCTCCGGGATTTTAAAAAGTACAAAGGCAATTCTGCAAATTATATACCTACTGACAGCTGACTTTCTTGAATTATTCAAAAGCAAAAGCTTTTGGGAATTAATGCATCACGCTGAACAGAGTTTAAACGTAGAGTGCTGAAATTGTGAGATTTAAAATGTTTGTAACTTTAAAGCGTATTGACCCTGTGCCATACCATCAATTCTTGACACAAAAAAGTGTGAAAGTTGAGGGCATCTGTGTGACTTCCAGTGCATAAAGTGCCAGCCTGAGGGTGGGCAGGGTGGTGAGGGGGAGCTGTACACCGTTCTTCCTCAACTTTAGCCTGACTTTTCTGCTGGCTATCTTTATTTTTGTTTTTAAGAAATTCTTTTCACTATTATTATTTCTCCTCCTACATTCACAGATGCACAGTTTTGTCCTTTAAGTTTTGGCACAGGAGTTCTGTCTTACCAGAAGCCATAACCTTCTAAAACAAAAAACATGTGTCCAGTTAAGAGACATTCGTAGAGCTGAGCCCCCTGCAATGGAATGTAGCATCTTGGCTTCCAGCTATACCGTGCAAGGACATCTACAAGAAAGATTGTACTTTAGAAGCACAACACGTTTATTGTTACAATTTCATCTCAAGTAACCAATTATTATTGCACCATAGTTATAGTAACACAGCTCTGAGTATGAAGATATGTAGTGTTTGGGAAAAGTTTTATTTCCTTTTGGTTACTGCTTTGCCCCCAGGTTCAAAGCATCTCCAGCGTTTCACGTGAAATTAATTCATGACATTTTAAACAGTCTGTGCTGTTACTAAAACATAATCTCATTCTTGGCATACATTTACAAATGACATGAGGACCATGAACCTGCAGTGACTCAATTTGAAGTTTTACCCCTCTGGGACGGAAAACAAAATGCAAAGGAGCAGCAGTGACAACAACATAAGAACACCATACAGCAGGGATTTACTTGAAGATTTCTTGCTTTTTGTTACTGCCATAGTCGTCAGGTAAATACATTAATGGGTATATTGTCATTGATCTTAAAATACTTAAAATATCTGACATTATAAATTACTATAAATAAAAGCAGACGATAACTTTCTTAGGTTTGAAAAGCATTCACCCTAACTCTTTACTTTTTATTACAGAAATGGAATTGAATATCCATGATCCCACGTCTCTATTTTTTGTGTTCTTCCAGTCCTATAAATCACCCGCTGCCTGTAGCTGCAACAGGTAAAAGGAGAGCTGTACTGGGAGGGTGAGGGAGTGCTCTAAGAGCCAGGCGTCTCAGACTGGCCAAGGCTTTTACAAGCAGGCAGCAGCCCTTAAAATGCCAGCTCTCCCTTAGGTGATATCCTGTCTGGAGTGACAACTACTGCGGCAATTCCAATTCAGCAGCAGCTGTGAAGCTGCCAACAGGTGTCCCGAGCCAAGGTTTCCTTGCATCTATTGTTGCTTAATGGCAACAAAAATGATCACAAAGGATCTGTCAACATGATAAAATGCTACAATTATCCTAACAGAGGAATATCTATAGGCATTTTAGCAAGGGAAGCAAGGGAATCATTCTCCAGAAAAGCTAACCTCAGTACATCACTTATATTTTTCTTTTCTGCAGTTGTTTTACTTATTAAAGAAAACAGAAATATAAAAAGACTAGATTTCTCTAGAAAATAAGAATAGACGTACCATAGGGAAGACCAGCCCAAATATAATGTTTGCTATTTCTCCTTCCTTCCTTTGTTTTAGGACCTTTACTTCCCACAGGTTATTTTCCTCATTCTCAAGACACAAGATCATATTTGGGAAAACATCCAAAGTCTCCCAAAGTTTTAGAATACCCAAATACAGACTTTGCCAGGTTTCTTTCTGCATTCATGATGATTATATGGATCACAGGTCTCTCCAGCTGTCAACATGTGGTGTGCAAACCCCATGCTGGCTGCTGGTACAGACCCCTCACTTCACAGGCAGATACGTACGCACATTCACATGCAGACACAGCATCAGCCCCACAGTAGCTGGCCACACACACCCCCAAACAGGTCTCTCAGGCCATGCTCAGACCACCTGGTGTCCCTAGTATTTGTCCTGGAGCCTCTGGCCCCTCCAGTAGTCAACTCTCAGCCCCTCTGGTCTCTCTAGTACCTGGCCCCGGCTGCTTCAATGCCTGGCTCCCAGGCCACTTGTCCATCTCACCAGCTAGACTGACTCAATATTGTCTAGTGATCACACACTGGCAGGTGCACCCTCACATGCTCCTTATGGCCTGTGGTCCTACTCCAGTTGCTGCAGCAGATCGACATGCACACACATGCACACAGAATAAAGAGTCCCTCAGTCCCTCACCCAGGAAAAGTTAGAAATGGAGTTTTGTGAGAAGACTGGACAGACTGCCCTGGCCAGTAGCCAGGCATGGCCAGACAGCATACTGCCCAGTAACTTTTTTACAAAAATTTTCCAATTTTTTTCCTCCCTGAATCACCTAGATCCATCCCTTTCCCTACCTTTAGTTTCTTCCCAAAACATCCCATAAAAATCTTGTGCAGTCCCAAATACTCCTCTTGGCTTCCTATAAGAAGTTTCTTATCCCGATAGGCTATCCCTGCTGTCCAAAAGGTGCTGCAGAGACCCCTTCCACTGAGTCATTGTGATAAATGTCACATTCAGACCATGGGGCTGGTCGCTCTCCTGTGACAGCCTGGGGACGGGATAGAGAAAGGTATTATTCAGGTTCCCCATTGCCATTGTTCCTCTGTACTCCTATGTGTGTGTGGAGATGAGCTTTTTTTAACATTACCCAACAAAACCTATTAATGCTATGTCATCAGAACACATAAGATGGGATAAGCAACAAGAGAGAGAATAAATGCTGTAGGCTGAGACAGAAAAGATGTTCAATACTGCCAGCTGTGTGATGAGTCTGTATTGATCCTACAGAAAGTGCATCCATTATACAAGATGCAGTTGACTCCATGCTGATAAGTCATTGAGGAGAACTCAGTGGTATACAAGAATCAATGCATGCCCCCCCTCTTTTTCCTACGTGGTAGCACAACAGTATTATACCCTCCTACACCTACTCAGCTCTCCTTTAGCCACCCACCTTCACTTCCTAGGAATGATCTTCTATTTTTCCTCACACACAATCCTCATCTTTTTTTCTTTTTACTGTTCCCATGTCCTTCTAAGACACATGCTTCACTTTGACCTGTTCTGAGAGCTAAGAAGTGTACATTACTTTACCCTCCCTCAGTGCCAGCTGCCCATGTCTGATCACTAGTAGACTCTGTTTTTTTCCATTAGTACTGCAGAATCATGTATAAACCTGGACAAGCTTACAGTATGTTTGGCTCTGTACCTAAAAGCTCTCAGCTTGCACCTATCAGCCTTTACCTCAGGAAAAGACCACAGTATTAAGATTTATAGCAAAGGTGATTGCCTGTAGGTTTGCGGAACTGGTAGGTATGAAGCAGACTTGACTTAGCACCTCAAACTTGAGAGAACACTTAAGCATTTTAAGGTGTCTGGGGAAGGAATAATGACTAGGATAGAACTTGACATCAGAATCCAGGTTTTTGTTCAGAGTGAGTGATGTAACTTCATGAATAGGTCATTATGCACTGGTCACCATGACCCTTTCCTACTGATGACTCCACACACACATCATCCACATAAACCAAAATTCAGATATTATGTCACATAGTGAGAGAATCAGAGATTTGCTGATCCAAATGAGCAGAGAATTTATTGCATCTGCTACCTATGGTCTTCCCCAATCATGTTACAGGTGTCTGAGTGTTCACCTGGCAGGCATGAAGAAAACTCTGGTCTTATATCTAGAATCATAGAATCATAGAATCATCTAGGTTGGAAAAGACCTTTAAGATCATCTAGTCCAACCACTAACCTAACCTTGCCATCCCACCACTAAACCATGTCCTCAAGTACCTCATCTATCCTTCTTTTAAATACCTCCAGGGACGGGGACTCAACCACCTCCCTGGGCAGCCCATTCCAGTGCCTGACAACCCTTTCTGTGAAGAAATTTTTCCTGATGTCTAACCTAAACCTGCCCTGGCGCAACTTTAGACCATTCCCCCTGGTCCTATCGCTTGTTACCAGGGAGAAGAGGCCAACCCCCACCTCACTACAACCTCCTTTCAGGTAGTTGTAGAGGGCAATAAGGTCTCCCCTCAGCCTCCTCTTCTCCAGGCTAAACAACCCCAGTTCCCTCAGACGCT
>VXBL01000554.1:384116-394549 GCA_013400195.1 Aramus guarauna
CTCGGGGGGCCGGATACCCTGAGGATAGCTCGTCGAGCCAGTAAAGCCTGAGGCAAAGAAGGCATTAAGTATCTCAGCCTTTTCCTCATCTTTAGTGGCAATGTTCCCCCTTGCATCCACCAGATGATGGAGGTTCTCCCTGGCTCTCTTTTTGCTGTTGATGTATTTATAAAAACTTTTCTTGTTATCCCTTACAGCGGTGGCCAGGTTGAACAGTTCTGTATAATTCCAACAGACAAGTAGATATAAAGTCACATCCAGACAGTGGACAGAAGTGTTTTGATTGTGAGACAGACACACACTTGATCATGTCACAAAGACTGTGATGACAGCATTCAAGAGACAGAGACTATATGATATTCTAACTAGGTGCAATTCTTTTGTGAAAAGGGACCACTCACTTCTCCTTGGGATGCTGTATTTTTAAAGCTCTTTCTCCACATTCACCCCCTTTCTGGAATCAAAATTTACTTTCTAACCAAGTTTAAATCAAACATTGATCAAGGCACAAGTTAAAATTTCCTAAACCAGGTCTTTCTTCCATTGTCAGACTCAATTTCATTTTAAGCTAGTCACTGTTTCTCTCTCTTAAAAGAACTTGACTTCTCATAAACAATATCTTTGGAGGGGCACAGAGCTGACATTCTGTTCCCAGAACAGGCAGGCACATGGGCAAGCATATCGCTTTGGGGGCTGTGAAAATCATTCCCCCTCCACACTCATTCTTTCATTAGTTTTCCTTCTGTGACTGCCAACAACGTTGCCAATTAGTGCTAATCATGGCATGGACACCTGTCCACAAGAAAGAAGGCTGAGAACAATTACACAGTCATTTTACAAAGCTCATGGAGCAGCTGTCAAACGGTAATGACTTTCAGTCACTGCTGGCTTTGGCTGTATTGCAACAGGTGGCCAAGAGGTGAAATACCATTTATGCCATTATCTACTTTCATAGTTATTCTAGCCTGGGTTTTCATTCTTGCCTCTACATTCCATGGCACTTAAGCTTGCAATGAGGATTGACAGCTATGATGTCTATGAATGTATATTGCATGCTCTTCTACTGAGTGTAAGAACTTTGCAAATACGAAGAAATTTGTATTTCCCAATGCTTCAAGAAGATGAAATGGTAGAGATTTAAGCACGGGGAGTTTTAAAATGGAAATTGGAAGCTGTAAACTGGAAGTCTATTTGAGTTTCACAGGAGCTGATTTTTCATAATCCTTACAATTATGTAGCACCTGATACGTCCTAGAATCCTCTTTTTATGGACATGTTCCAGTGAGCTCAGGTGGTGCTGCTTGTGTCAAAACCTCTGGAAATCAGGAATCATAATCACTTCAAATGTGGGATGAGAAAATGCACACTGTCCAATTAGTGGCCAAATGTGAAAATCCTGGTTTAAGCAGTTTTCCCATCACTGTAGAGGAACTCTTTGGCAGATGCTGAAAATCCACTTCTCCATGACAGCACATCACCAGTTTCACATTAGGAGTGCCGCATCTCTTCTTGCACTTCCTTGCCTCAATTACTATACTTTTTTTGACTTTGACAAGTCCTACAGACAACCACTTCTTTAAAGTACCTGACTCATTGCCAGGACAGCTCCATATATATTGTATGACCAGAGATCCTGAGGAAAGATAATGTGCAGTAGGAGAGATTAAGCTTGTGAAGAAAGACTTATTGTGGCCTATGGTAACTACTCACTATTAGTCTTTGCTAAGTTAATGTTCTTTCCACAGAGTCAATGTGTGTGATTTCCCATACTTTAAAAAAAAAAAAAAAAAAAAAATGCAAACCCCTTTCTTCAGAAATCTGCTGGCAGCCACACAGTGATCATCATCAGGGTCAAAGCTATTAGTGACACTGCACAGATCTCTGGAAATTTAGGTAATGAGTTACTTCTACTATGAATTATCCTCATGGAGCGGGATTGGCACCAGAGAGGGGTGAAGAAGACCCTTTGTCAGGTAGTACTGGTTTTGTTCTGGATTCTGAGGTCAGGTACCCCAAGCCTTGCTGCTGCACTGTCCCAGACTGGACCCCTTTCAGCTTCATCTTCTCTGGTCTGGCCATGTCCCAGGCTTATCTCTCTCCCATAGCACAGGCTCCATCAGATAGTGCTCGCTCTCCAGTGCGCTCTGCCAGTTCTGAGCTTTCTCCAGTGCTCATCCCAGTCATCTTCTCCCAGGCGAAAAAAGACTCTTCCTTACAGTCAAGTCAGCAGTAGCAGTTTACCTGTTTGAGCAGTCATCTTTTCGGCGGACAAACGATAAACAGTTGTCGTCACGTCGTGCCCCGTCACGTCACGTCCTGCCGGCTGTGCCGTGGTGCTGAACGTGAGAGCTGGCGCTGACCGTGGTGCTGAAGCCACGGCCCTCCGTGCCGCCCCGCTCGGCGCTCTGGGTGCGGGCACCCTCTGCTCTAAAGGTTGTAGCTGAGACAGCATGAGACCATACCCCTGCAGGAAAACCACTTCTGAAGCAGTTTCCTGCTCATATATCTTTCTAAATCTATCAGCCAAGAAGCTGCATGATACATTTTTGCTCCAGCATGATAATGAGAACAACATTTAAAATAAAATTTACTTCAGAAATGCCTCACCCACATCCTTTCTCTCTAAGACTAAGTTATCACTTCATAATCTTCAAGTAACCCATCTGTCAATTAGATTTGACTTGGGTTTTCAGCCATCTTTATCCCTGTGAAGCTGGAGATTTCAGTTCTATTTGCGAGAGCTGGGCTGTTTGACTCCTTGACATCAGAGGTCAAACTACGTTACACCATTTTACTCAGGGGTGGGATGATAATCTGTATAAAAGTATTTCATGGCAGCAAAGGATGTGGAAGAAGTGGCAGGAGGAATGACTAAACTTTTCATGAGGCAGACCTGATTCCTAGCTAATCCACAGATAGGTAAGTGTTTCTGAATCACTGAATAAGTCTATACAAAGCAAACATGGTGAAAACATAGATATTTAAACATCAGAGTTAATGTTATCAGTCCTCATCACTACAGGACAAATGATTCCAACCAATATTATTTAGTTAGCTTGCAGTTTGGTAACTGTGTATCATAGCCTACTGGTTATTAAGAAAACACTGGCCCTATCAATACTTCAAAATGATTCTTAGAAATTTGGAGTCACTTCACCTTACATGTAACTCCTGGTTGCTTATTTCAAAAACCACAGGTGAAGTTAGGATCATTATTCCCTCTGGAAAAGAATAGCAGAGAAACTGACTGATTCTGACAACTAAAAATAAGAAGCAGAGTCTTACACATCCAATTCCTCATTGGATTGCTGTCCTTCAGAAACCACTGGACAAATGCACATATCAGAAAGCTATTTGCATAGAATACTATAAAAATTAATTGATACCCTTAGACTCCACCTCAGCCAAAGCACTTAGGCATTTAGGCAGATTTGTTAAACTCAGCAATACTGCTCAAACACTGGATACTACACCCAGGTCCAAGTACATTGCATTAGGATCTCAGACAGGTCTGACAGAAATATATATTCCATGATAGCCAATGCCCCTTTTGTACTTTCAGCAAAGACACCTGAAAATCCACGTTACCTGAACTATCCTAGAGGCAGCTACACAGGCATTGTTAAGGTAGAAAAGTTGTCCTTCCTGAACCAACTTAGCAAAAAATGGAGGATTTCAGTTTCCAAAGGTTCTAGTCAAACTCTGTAATCAAACCCTGAATTCAATTTCCTTTTAAAAGCGTGTTGGAAACAAAAGTTACTTTTACCATATAAAAGACTTCCATGTGCAAGCATGTTTTTAAAGGAGTATGTCCTGATTTGGCAAAACAATAGTGACTGTATTCCTTTAAAATTCATCTAACTCAACCAAATTATTCAATGAATTGGGGAAAAATAAAAAATGCATGACAGTTGAGATTACATGAAGTCTAAAACTTTCCAAAATGTGATTGTTGGCTCAAGACCAAAGGAAAAAGTTCTGACAAGCAGTCTGATTTGTTTTAAAAGTTTGGTTATTGCCTTTTCTCTAAATCCTGCTTTGAAACAAAACATTATCAAGCAGAAATAGTAATTTCACAGTTGGCAAGACTTGGCATTCAACAGCAGTTCTTATAGCACCTCAGCAGTACAGAATCTGACTCATCATATGTCCTTAGGCAGCACAGGCTCATACTCTTACATCCAGCAGCTTCTCCTTTCTCTTGGTTGGGTAGGAACATTAAGGATCTCAATTTTCCAATGTACTTCAGAGTGGCTTATCAGTAGCCTGAATTTAGCAAAAAAAAAAAAGGTGCACTCAGTCATTCAACAATGAGTGGAAAACTGACCAGACACAAGAGACACTGACTCTAATAGCTGCTTGCTCAAACACTTCATCCTCTTCTCATAGAGTGATATGTAGGAAGCAGGCCACTTGCTTGCAGGATAAAAAAGGTCACTGGCGTCTGTTCAGGTGACAGATTTATTTGCAGTGCACAGTTATATTCCAGAAGGAATCAGCCAGGCAGTCAGCCAACAGAGCTTAGAACCACAGCCATATGTCTACAAAAAAAAAAAAAAANCCAGGATTTAGACACAGTGGGTGAATTAAAAAAAAAAAAAAAAAAAAAGTCTTTCTGAGATCTTTTGTCATCACATCATTTCATGTCAAATGATTTTGTTTGTCCTTTTGAGAGAGATTTTTTCAGATACTGGGTATTTCCACATGCTACTTCTGGAATTGCAATGGGAATATCCCTCTTCTGGGAAGGATGAGTTCATTTGATCTCTTTCAGGTCAGTTTTTAAAACTAAGGCATAAAATCATTCATTTCTCCTAAATGACAATCAAAGGTAGCTGGCGGAAAGCTCAGATGAAGATGTCAATGTTACAAGGTGTGGTAAGCCAGCTAGACAAACTCCGTCCTGGGATCCTCTAGACTGGAGACACATGGTTTCCAACCAGATCTAAATCTGCAAAGAAACACACTATTAAAAAAAAAAAAAAAAATTAGATCACAAGGACACTGCTGAAACTTCACTCGTTATTAGAAACTCCACTCTCTGTACAACCGGAGCACAAATATGAGTACGCAAGGAAAGGCAGAAGCAATAGGACAGCTTCTGTGCTGCTTTCCTGCACAACAGTGAGTGCTTGGCACAAATCAGCTCCTCCAAGTTGAAGCTATTCAACAAGGCCCATCATTCACATTAATTTAAGGGCAAAATTCCCCTTGTCAATGAAGATCACAAGATCTAACCATTCTGAATTTGCACAGTTGTTTGGAAAAAAGTAGCTTACTCAGTGCATACCCAAGGAATGTTTGAATCATTAACAGCATTACCCTGGTAATAGAAATGTGATTCTTCCCTTTCATGGCTTCCAATACTGAGACAGCATTTCCCTCCAGCAGAGAAATTCTTTCTAGTTTCTCCCAGTGATGTGCTAAGCTCTTTAGTGTTAAAAACCTATGAACCTAAAATTGATGACATGAGCCAGAAGGACTGCTGTGAGCTTCCAGTTTGTACTAAAACTCAGCAGCTGAACAGAGATGTTTGGGACTAACAGCATGGCTTTAACAAAGTAAAACAGACCAAAATGGAGGGGGAAAAACTATCCAGACCTGCAAGTTTGCCTGCAGAGAGCCCTGAAATGATAGCACACTGAAGCTAAGGATGCCTTTCTTCTTGAAATTACTGCAAGCTGGCCTTATTCGGAATATGAGAAGCACTGCAGAAAAAAAAAATAAAAAGATGGCACTCCACAAAATAATAACACACAGTACAGAAAATTAGGAAAAAAAAAAAAGTTGCAATCACATTCTAACCACATTTTCCTTTTTGATACAACAATAACGTCCATTTTCAACAATGGGAGTTACACACAACAAATGGAAAATAGACCCCAGTCTGCTCAGAAATTGGTGTGAATGGAAAACACAGATTACAGGCAACAGTAAAATATATTTCTACTGATAGCTCACTTTTCTTCCGCTCTTCTGGTTCAGAGTCTGGTATATGTCTCTGTGTCTCTTCCTCTTCCCTCTTTCTTTTGAGGAAAAGCACATTTTCCAATTTTGCTATATTGAAATTCAAATTCAAAAGACACATATTTGGCACCTTGCAAATTCTGACCTTTCAAAGTTTTTGGAGAGAAAAGTGAAAAATCTCAGCTTTTTCATAATGGAACACTAAAAAAACATATAGGAAATAATGGAAGTCATTATCAGAATACTTCAGCTTACTGTTTATACTTCCAGAATGCAAACATATAAAATGAAAGCAAAGTATGCCTTGATAACATGTAGTACCTATTTCAACAAAACCTACAGTTTCTATCAAGTATTTTAATTCCATTTTAAAATTCTAGCTGTCGAGTCACAGTGTTACCATGCATACAGTTTATAATGAATATTGTTATTTAAAGGAGCACAACTGAATTAAAAATCCTAGGGTAAAAAAAAAAAAAAAAAAATCAGCAGATTATGCTTGGATCTTCTTTGTTCCAGAAAGAACCCCACAGCTAGAAACATGTCAGCTTTCTCCCTAGCGAGACGTCAAATTCTGGACAGAGCTATTCAGGAACAAAGGTAGCCCTCTATGGAAGGCAAGTGTGTAAGCCAAGCTCTCCCCTGTGCTTGCTCAAGCTCTTACATCGGTTTTTTCAGCGCTGAGCATGACTACCCATAGAAGTTCCTTCACAGTATAACCAAGGAGACATCTACTCCCGATCTTGTAAATGCCCAGTTCATCTGCTCTGATGAGGATGCAGCTTCATCACTGCACAGTAAATACCAGGTTGAGAGCAGCCCATGAGACACGCCACAGCCCAGCTATCAGAGCTGAGACTTCTTTCTGGCCTAAAAAGACATCATTTTTCCAATGTCAAAACACTTGCCTTCTTAATTTTAACTTTTTCCTTAGTTTCCTCAGAAACAGCTATTTCATCTTTGTGTGTAGCCAGTTATACTTCCTGAGTCTAAAGCAGACATCTTGCACAGGATATCCAAACTTAACTGAAGAATAAGATCTCTTTCCATTTAAATTAAATTTAAAAAAAAAAAAACCACCAACCACAAATCCAACCACCACCCCCCACCACGACAAACCTTAGGAAATACTCCAATTAGCTTTAGTCTTTAGAAATCTTCTCAGAAGCAACCAGAAATATTTAATGTTACAGTGCCTTTGAGTGTGTCATTTGTAATGATTTATAATTTAAAGGTCCCCACAATCTCACAAGATTTAACCTTATTTTGTCTTTCATTAAGTCATTTAGACATTTCCTGCCTTGCATGGTATTAGGCTAGACTGAACTGTCAAATCTTTTCTGGTTACACTTTCCACTCTGCTTTATTCCAAGAAATGCTTAATCATGACATGCCTGTGACCACTAATGTGATGAGGAAAAAAGGAGAAAAAATTCATCTGTTAACAGGAGACACTAGCACGGAAGAATGACTGAAAACTAAGTAAAAAAATCTCTAACAGAACAAAAATCATTTAAGAGAAGGTTTTTTTGAAAGTTAGACATGAAGAACAATTTCTCAATCTGAAATTTTCCTGTTTCAGCGTCTCATTGCTGGTCTCTTGTGGCTGTCCATACAATTGCTTAGAGACCATACTTTGTTATGGATAATTTGGCTCTTGGTTCAATGAATCATAATAATTTGATTCCAGTCATTTGATTTATTATAACAGCTTTAACTATTCCAAAAGCTTATTGATACAAATATAAAGAAAATTATTTGTAATTTTTACTTTTGCCATCAACCATAAAGAGCTACAAGGGCTTTTTAAAGTTTTATGGCTATCTTTAAAAAGAGGCCATTAGTGCTCCCATGTATCATGCACTAATTGTGACCCCTATTCAGTCTTCTGAGATGAAGTTTTATATATAGGTCCATACCAAGATTTACAATTGTTGTCAACAAAGTTTGCAGATTACAGAGATTGATGGAGTAGCAAATAATGAGGAAGATACTTGCCCTTACTGAAGGATTTCAATTGTGTGACAAAGTGGCTCCAATGCATTGAAAAAAATATCTTGAAATATGATGAACTGTGGGATGCAGATCCCACCTACTGGATAGGACACAGAATCCAGGGATGATACGTGGGACTTGTCAGACTGAGCTTCGTGAAGGGTTCCTTCAGTCCTTGACATCAGAAGAGGGAGGATATCAAAGAGTAAAGAAGGGATTTTGCTGCTGTACAGGGAGATGGCCAGTTAGGAATACCAGACCTGGTTCAGTTGTCCACAATGACATAGTCTGAGTTGTACTCAGTGATGTGGAGCATGTTTACAGGAAGACAGGAAAAAGAACCAAGGGCTTGAGAGCAAAGTTTGTGTTATAAGCACTATGGACTTAAAACATATCTTATGAAAGACAAAATAGAGAGGGTGTAGGGCTGAATGGACAAAGAACAGACCTGGTAGAGGGCAACTCTCTGACCTTGCCAACAAAGAAACTGTTGACTAGAGGCAAGGTCAGACGAATTCCACCTTGAAGATCTGACTTGCTGGTACCAAGAGGTAATTAACTATCAGAACAACTTATCTTTAAAATGAAATATGCTAGTTTTCTATATCACATGTTGAAATAAGGTGTCCTCGTTTTTAGCTGGGACAGAGTTAATTTTTGCAAGAAGCTGGGAGAGGACACCGTCAGGACAGCTGACCCAAACTAGCCAAAGGGGTACTGCATACCATCTGACATTATGCTCAGCATATAAAGGGGGTAGGCAGGGGAGGAAGGGCCACTCCCTGGGGACAGGCTGAGCATTGGGTAAGGTGAGCAAATTGCATTGTATATTTTGTTATAAGCATTGTTGTTGTTATGTTCCTCCTCCTTTGCTGTCCCAGTAAACTGTCCTTATCCCAACCCATGAGTTTTACCTTTTTCTTCCAATTCTCTTCCCCATCCCACCAGGGGTGGAGATGAGTGAGAGAGTAGCCACGTGGTGCACAGCTGCCAGCTGCTACAGGCCTCCAACTAGACTCTGCGCTGCTTATCACAACCCTCTGAGCTCTGCCATTCAGCCAGTTCCCAACTCACCTCACTGTCCACTCATCCAACTCACACTTCCCAAGGTTGCTTAGGAGGATGTTATGGGAGACAGTGTCAAAAGCCTTGCTGCAGTTGCGGTAGACAACATCTCCTGTTCTCCCCTCATCTACCCAGCCAGTCATGCCATCATAGAAGGCTATCAGGTTGGTCAGGTATGATTTCCCATTGGTGAATCCATGTTGACCACTCCCAATAACCTTCTTTTCCTCCACAGGCTTAGAGATGACCCCCAGAATGAGCTGATCCATCAGCTTTCCTGGGATGGAGGTAAGCCTGACTCACCTGTAGATTCCTGGGCCAAGATGTCCCTCTCTGACCCAGTTGCCCTTTCTCTGCAGTCCTTCCAGGGCAAGATTGCTCTGGCACATGAAATAGCTACTTGACTCACACCACAGAAGTGCTTACTTTTCATTTCTGCCTACGAAGGGAGCTGATGGCAATGGGTAAGCATGATGTACGTGTAGTGTAAATGCCCGTGTTTGGTTAGATGAATCCCATGCCTTGTGACCTTTAGGTTTATTCTTTTAGATTTGTCTTCAAACACAGTACCAGGGCCATGGGAGTGCAAACGTTGCCAACCCAAAAGAACACAGGGAAGGCAGAGTAATTCTGAAACATCCCTATAATGAATAATTACCCTAGCCATATCCGCTTCTGTTTAGGAGTAGTATTTTCCTGCTGACCTTTCCAACAGTAAATGTGACAAATTCTATCCTGGGTCCTCTATGCTAGCAGATTTGGCTTGCACTTAAGTATCTCTCTAAATCAAGGAATAATAGTGATTGTGTTTGTTTGTTTGTTTGTNAGAACAAAATCTGGAGAAAAAGTGATGGTCAAATTTACTTCATTGTTTTTTTTTTTTTGTGTTTTTTTTTTTTTTTTTTTTTTTGGGGGGGGGGGGGTGTTTGGGTATTTTTTTACCCAAGACTATGTAAACAAATATTCACAGTCATCTGGAGCATGGGCCTTGGAAAACAAGTATTTAGCACCCTCATCCTGTGACCCTCAGTGAAAAGGAAAATGCTCACCACCTTGCAACAGATGCCAACCAGCTCAGCAATACCCACGCTGTTTTTATTGCATTATTGCATTAAACCCAGAGTAGGGTTTAGTAAAAAAATGAAATTATATTAAGGAACATCTTAATGGTTTTATTATTAAAACAATAAAAATCTCAATGATCCAAGGATACAAAGGTATAAGGCACAATGCCCATGTCTTAGTGAAGGAAATAGGAACAGATGACACTAAATATGCTATAGGCTGTTAGTCAGAGGAGCGTGCCAACAGTACAATGTGTTACTACACAGGAAGCCTGAGTTCAGAAGCAATAAGAGCTTGTTGAAACTGTTCAGCTGAAATGGTGTTCCACAGAAAAGAGCTTT